>BGPR01004187.1:53103-90040 GCA_013235015.1 Araneus ventricosus | reverse complement strand
TTTTTTTTTAATTTTCAGTTTTTGTTTATGTAGTTAAATCCCTAATTGCTATTAAATGCATAATTTATTAATAAATGTATCATTATATGTATCTTAATATCCTATTTAAAGTCAGAACATAGAGTAGAGTAAATAATAAATAAGTAAAAATGAAGTTAATAACTAAATAATTAATTTATTACAAGATGATACCATACCTGATAGACTTTTTCTTATCAGCTGCATCGCTTGAAACATATGACTTAATTTCCTCAGCTACCCGCTCATTTTGCTTTTCAAGCATCTGTATTTTCACATTCAGTGTATGATACATATGCTCAGCTTCTGTAATCTCTTCCTTGTAAGCATTCACCTCCTAAATCAGAAATATAAGATTAGTTTAAATTTTATATTGAGCTGCAACAACATTATAGATCATAAATAAGGTTAATTAAAGGATAGGCATGTACTAGAGGCTACAAACTGAAATAACACATACAGTAAAGCACAGTTTATACATTTCTCATTTATGCGTTTATTTCATCACAGTCCTGATTCATTTGTAACCATTGTTATGATAAGGTACTTTATTTACATGACACAAAACTTTGGTTATATGTTATTTTCCCCCTTTCTAAATTTTGCAATTTTTCTGCCCCTGTTATTACTTTTCTATTCCTATTAAGGGGGAACGTTTACTAGAAAGCAAAGAAGATAACATCATTTTTCTCCCCCTCATTTCTAAATACAAGCCCACCTGCATGTACATAAATCATATAAAATAAGAAAGGTTTAATTAGTGTTTGAGATATGATTTTTCTCACTTTTATGATAAATGTTTAATTTTTAAATTTATTAATTGTTTCCATACTGTTTAGTAATATAGTACTTGTAGATAATAGTGCTATCTTTAAATAAAATTTGAAATTATTACTTTTAAATGAATTTGCATTAGTAGCATTAAATTTGTAATAATCAAAGTTGTTTATTAAAATTTCGATTATACATCTTTTAATTTATATGTCATTTTACGTCAGTCCCTTGAAAGACATATAAGCAGAGCCTTACTGTATTTTTTTAAAAATAAGAATCAAAAATATGTTTTCTCCTATAATACATATCAGGCAGTTTCGCCTTTTTCAGGAAATTACCATTTTTAGATTAGATTTTATAATATTTGGTTCTCAATTCAGAACCTTCCAGTTTTTTTTCAAAAATAATTCACTTAATGTTAGGGCATGTAAAGAATATCCAAAAGGCATATTTTGAATATTTCAATTCATCTCTAAAGATAACAGTTTTCATCAAAATTACTTGCTTCAGGATGCACAGGAAATAATGATTCCTTTTTCTGTTAATTGGCTTATCATAATCGTTCCAAGCTCAAGTTCAATTGTATTCACAGAGAAGAAGAAGAGAACATTTTTATACCACAACTTTTATTTAAAACAAAAGTTTAATAAGTCTGACAACTACTTAACAGCATTTTGCAATTCATACATTCAGACCTTTCAGATAATGAACAATAAGCAAGGCAACAATTCCGAATGGATCTGACTACATGAACCTACACAACTTCTTCAATTACATTTTTTTTTTATGTTTTATAATTTTTAAAAAATTTATATTGACAGATTTAAATTTCCATAGCCTAATTTCTATAACAAATAAATAAATAATTCTAATAAGACATAATTTAAGTTTTCATTTGAAATTATATTTGATTTACAGAATTTTATATTCATAAACTCAGCATATTATCAAATTTATTCATTAAAATGTGTTTCAATTTTTAAAAAAATCTTTATAAAAATTAATACATTGTAATTTTAAAATTCATTCATTTTCACTAATTCTTACATTTATCTGCTTGTTTGCAATCTGTTGATAAAAATATTAAAATATACATATTTTTTAAATAATTTTTTTTATTTAATATTATCAAATTACTGAACTAGATAACAATCAAATACTAATGGATAATGGAATGTTTGAAGTCCAAACATGTTGAAATCTTTTACAAAGTAAAAAAAAAGTTTGTATTATTTTACATACCTGTTCAATTTTCGAAATATTACTCTCCAGACCTAGTGCACAGGAATCATATGATTGCTTCTTCTGTTCATACTCAAAAGACATGTCCTAGTATAAGAATAAATATCTCACTATTTTGGATAGCAATTTTATAAAAAAATATTCAGTACATGTCAGGTATACAAACAATTGTTCACTGCATGGAATAAAACTGATTAGCTTTTTTTTTAATTGTCAAAAGATAAGAGAATAGAAAAACTAAACATTTAGAAAGGAAAATTCTGAACATCTGTATTTTGTTCATTCTCATTTATTATAATGTCTAATTTTTTCCACCTGCTTTATTACACATATTATATTTCTGCACCTCAAAGGTCAATTATCATAACTTCAATTTTGATATTTTTATTGTCTTTGCGATATCCTGACTACATTTTGGGATGGGTAAAGCATCATACTGTAAGTCAAAAACAAAAAACAACCACTCTAAAAAAAAAACAGCATTGCACTCTGGAACTTTTTTTTTTTTTTTTTTTTTTGCTCTCCTGTAAAATGTTAAAATTGTTATTTACAATAGTTTACCTCTGATGTACAGATTTAAATAGATACAAAAATGTATTTCGATTTACACATAAACATGCTTAACTTATCTGAACCACACATTTGTGGCAAACAAAATGCAGAATTGTTTCCAGGTATAGATGTATAATAACATTTTATAATACATTTCTTTTATTTAGAAATACCAAAATTATATAAAGACTCCATATTATATAATAAAACTGTTTGTAATAATTTAAGGATGTGATTTAATTATGCAATTTTATACTAATTAATGATTATGTAAAAATAATTAAACTAAAACAGTGTTTAGATAGAATCTTTCTTTAAATGAATGAAAACCTTTTTTGACATTTCATTCATGTATTCACAATAATAGGAACTAGAGAGCTCTGCCCCCTGCTCTCTAAAGCTCGCCAACTCCCAGGAGGATTGCGTTTACTTTGCAAACCCTGCTCACTACAATGAAGACACTGTGCGTCCTAGCACAGTTTTTGTAAAATCTTTATATATACACATTTTTTATTACATCCCATGCTCGCTCTGCTCGCCAACCCCCAAGAATCACGTTGTGATTTTTTTGGGATCACTACATAATCCCAGCTCGCTTCATTCACTCGCCATACAGTTATGCGTTTCTGCTAGTATTAGGACATTATAAGTACATTAATTACTCAAAGTAAATTTAAATTATTTGAAATTGCGTGAACTCCTAAAATTAAATTTTCATCAATTTCTACAATCAAAATCTTCTGCTAGTTCATATATATATGCAAATGTTAGAAAGAAATTTGAATGCTAATATTTATAATTCAAAGATGATTAAAAATCAAAATTATTTTCATCAATCAGAAGTCAGTCATTTCAAACTTCTTGGCATACACTTTTGACTATTTCTTAAACAGTTTATTTCAACATAACTTCATTCCATCAAAATTTTAAGTTTAAAACTGAAAAGATAGACTTTTTCCAAATCTTCAAAAAAATTTTTAAAAAATTGCTTTTCCCCCAAAATTTCAAATATGCCCTCTATACAATGAAATGTAGTTCAGAAAAGCTTCCTTACGTGTTTACAAGCTTAATCCAATAATTATTTAGTCAAGAAAGATAAGTGTTTTTCGCAGTGTAGTCATTTGTGTTTTAAATCTCAGAAAATTCTAGTTGTCGTAGAATGATATAACCCATCTCGCAAACTTTTAGCTCAAAAAGGGCAGTTTAAAGAAAATAATGGGTTGGAACATGTTCATATTAACTATTCAAAATTAAAACCCATAATAATTATTTACTTTTAGCCTTTTATAACTGATCAGATAGCTTTTTTCAAAAATTTCCAAAATCCTTGCTTTTTACAACAAAATTTCAAACATTCGCAACCTTTTAGCTAAAAAAGGGCAGTTTAAAAAAATTAATGGCTTGAAACATGTTCATATTAACTATTCAAAATTAAAACTCATATTAATTATTTACTTTTAGCCTTTTATAATGGATAAGATAGCTTTTCACAAAAATTTCCAAAATCCTTGCTTTTTACAACAAAATTTTAAACATTCCCACTTTTCAATTAAATTTTGCCCACAAAAGCTTCTCCACTTGTATACATGCTTATTCCAATAATATTTAGTCAGAAAATATAGTGTTTTTCTCAGTGTAGTCATTTGTGTTTTAAATCTCAGAAAATTCTAGTGGTTGTAGAATGATGTAACCCATCTCACAACCTTTTAGCTAAAAAAGGACAGTTTAAAGTAAACAGTGGCTTGAAACATGTTCATAACAATTCAAAATTAAAATCCATAATAATTTTTTACCCTTAGCATTTTAAAATTGATTACATAGCCTTTCTGAAAACATCGTTTTTCCAGCAAAATCTTAAACATGCACTTTTTAAATGAAATGTTGCTTCTGTACATGTAAACACACTCACTTCAATTATTATTAAGTGAAGGAAGGTATACTATTTTTCTGTGGATAGTTATTTATGTTTTTTAAAATTCAGAAAATTTGAGCTGTCGAGAGATGAATAAACTAATTTTTCAGAAACGTTTTAGCTAAAAAGGACATTCAGTATTAAGCACACATTCATTCATTTGTCTAATCCAAACTGTACGACTCAAACTTATTTAATTCAAACGATCTAACACAAAAAAATTTCGTTGTTTCAGACTTCAAACCAGTTCAAGAGTTCCGCCGATTCAAACATAAGCAATCATCCAAACTTCCGAGCAGTTGCCAAATGGCGATTTTTCGTCCACATAAGCGTTTTATATGTAGAGATGTTTGAATCCTAGTAACAAACTGTTATTGTTATTACTACTAAATTAAAAGTAAATTTGAAAAATACAATTGTTCTCGTTTCTTACTCACTTATGAAAGATATTTCTAATTCAAATACCAGACTTCAAGTATGTATAATTTTAGATGTTTTGTACATATTAAAGAATGGGTAATTTGAATGTTGTTATAGGTCTAAAATGACACACAGATTGAAAAATTTAAAAAATGGCTAGTACTTTGAAAGTAAAGTAATTTAATTTTTAAAAAAGAAAGAAAATGTGTTCTGAATAAAATTTGCGATTAATTTCTTTCAGTAAACATGAATAACTCCATCAATCATAATTCCCGCATTTTTCAAAGACCGCCAAAAACACATGACTTCGAGATTCATGATATGAACTTCAAATATCCTTAAAAACATGAGCTTTTCATATTTGTAGCCAAGAAATCTTACCTGACATTGCTGCCTCAATGGTCTCAATTCTTTAATAACTGGGGCCAAACGAGCCTTTTTTTCTGCTATCTTCATATTGAGCTTCTGTACCATAATTGACATCTCCTCCAATGTTTGTCCTTTCTTTTCATCCAGTTCAGCCTTTATGGAGGATACCTTCTCTAACTCATCCTGTGCAGAATGGTAACCACTCACCCCCTTTTGCATCTCTAGTTGAGCCTTTAGAGAGAAAAGAGAATTGAGGGAAAAAAATAATTAAAACTACAAGGGGAATTAATAATGCTGTTAACCCTTTGCGGAGCAGTGTGCCAGCTGATGGCACACCTAATTTCACTCGCTTCTCAACCTTTAAACTCAACTATAAATGGAAAATAATAAGTTTAGGATAGGGCTAATAGTACCTCTTTTAGAATGTATATAGCAGCCTTATGAAATTTCGTTTTGGAATAGGAATTATTACAGATAAAGTTTGGGAAAATTCCTTAACTCGGAGATAAGAAAAGAAATTTTTTCAGTTCTGGACATTTACAATTTTAGCAAATTAACTCGAAAATTTTCCTCCAATATTCTTGAAGTTTTAATTTATGATTTTCTGTAAGATTCAACAATATTTTTGGAGAGTATCAAGGTGGCTGTATCTTAGGGGGTTCTCATATGAGGGGGGTGACCCCAAAGGGAGACGCCCCCCCCCCCCGGAATGAAGTAAGTTTTTTTTAAAAATAAAATAAGTTTGTAAATTTTATGTCTAAACAATAAACTAAATCCATTCATGATGTTTTTTCATCATATTTCAAGAAATTTAATGCCTTGCGCACAAAGGGTTAAGTGACTGAGGCACAATCAGTAAAGAAAAATATATTATGTCATGCAATCTTAGAGAAATAGATTGATGAAGTGAATTTATACCATGAAGGGAATACAGTGAAAAATGATGAACTGAACTTTTGATGAGTTCATGATTCAAAACATAACAGTAGAAAACCCAACATATTATTAATTTTATGTCTGACACATTACTTTAAATAATTGTAATTTGTGATAATATTCTTGATGATGAGTGGATGAAGCAGGATGGAATGAGTTCTCAAAAGTCTATGGTCCAGCTGAACTCACAAAAAAAAAGACAAATTCTCAAAACATGTAATTTATGAATAAAAGTAAATTCTCAGATTGTATCATTGATGAATAAGATTTACAGATAATTATTCATCTAAATTATAATTACTAAGAAGTGATGGTAAAAAAGGCTGCAACATATAAAATTCCTGATATGTCACCAATAAATAATTACTTTTTGGCAGAAATTCATCTAAAACATTGTGAGAAGCTATTTTAAGGTTAATAAAGATCACCCAAATAAATTTCTATTAGATTACTATTTGGTCATTTCCATATAAATTAATAAAGATGTTAAAAAAAATTTATAGTATTAAAATTTGTTTTAGAAGTATAAAATTTCAAAGTAAGTAAATTCCACATAAATATAGCCACTTCTTCTAGTTTATGCAACAAAAAGATTTTAAAGCAGTTGCAATGTTTAGAAAGAAAGAAATTTAAATTTGCAGAAACTTTAAGGATTGCTTTTTTGGGGTAATGAATATATTCCTAACATTTTTTTATATATATATATATATTTAGCATTGCTTCTGTTGACATACTAAATTTTAAAATAAATATAGTAAAAAGTGTATTACTATATTTCATCATTTATTACTATTTATCGGCATTTTTCTTGCTGATGTATAAGCCATTAAAAGTATGATGTATTCTGATCGTGTCTAAGAACTGAATAAAATTTAATTTTACAGTTCAGCTGTTGTCAGTAGCTACGTACTGCTTTTCTTCAGTACTCAAGAATTTTAAAACTGACATTTATATTTTCATTATTTTCCTTCTTAAAAAAGAAAAGTATCAGGTATTTGGCAATAAAAGTCAATAAACCTCTAGCAATAATATATTGCATCGTATGGTATAAAAGCAATTTTATTTGTTGAAAAATGTGGAAAGTTCAGAAATAAAACTAAAAAAAATTTCCGTTGAAAAATGCAAATCAGTTTAGTCCATTAAGTTAAAAAAATTAACAGGTAGTGAACTATCATGGTTAAAAATAAAAGTGGCTTAACTGCAGAAAATGTTTTGTAAAACTTCTCAATGATATCTAACTAACTGAAAAGAAATCTGTAATTTTTCTTCATACAACAGAAGTGGGATATGTTAAGTGCTCACCAAAGTTTTGGATAGAGCTGCTTCCTTTTGTTGTAGGATATCAACAGATCTTGAAAGAATGCCACATTCTGTTTTTAACTCTGCCATTTCCTGACGCTTCTTTTTATAGATGTTACTCTTCCCTCTCAACTTATTCACATAGCGTTTGAACTGAAAAAAAAAGAGAATTTTATTAAGTTTATAAATATATGTTTTCAGTATTTTTTAAAGTCTTAAAGCAGTAACAAATTATTAAAATGCAAGTTTACTTTTTAAAAAGGTATCATAAACTGAGTTTGCTTATAACAACTGATATAAAATTCAGCAGTAATAATTCTTTTATCCATATCAAGTTCATCAAGAAACAATTAGACCAATGTCAACAATTAGATCAATGTTAGGCAAATGGTATGCACTTTTAATTATTCAAAAATAAATGTTAGATTTTTTTTTAAATTCAAAGTATTTATGAAGGTAAATTTAAACTTTTTTCTCTTTTAAAATGAACAATACACAAGAAAAAAACCAGAGTATAAGTATTCAATAAATCGTCTAACTGATGAAATGTTACATATGTTTCAAGTTAATTTTTATATCATCTAATATTTTCAGAATAACAGGTAAGGCAAAAAAAAAATCCATCCATATTTTAAAGATAATCACATTTAATGTTTCTTTCTGAAAGTGATTTTAAAATAAATATAAAGATAACATCTGGTAAAATAAATATATGGATACCATCTGGACAGTTAAAATAATAATGAACTTTTTCGCAACTTAGGTTAGAAAAATATAAGAGGAATTATCAAAATACGTGTAAAAGAGTTTTGATACAGTTTTCTGATAAATTCCAACTATAAATTAATAGTTACCATAATAATGTAATATTTTTAATTTGTTGCATGTTTAAATAAATCATGTGCTATAAAACTAGAAGTTGTTTAATGACACAATATCAGACAAAAGATATTTCAAATATATTTTTGTTTAGTATAGGAATCGTTTAAAATTTATGTAACATTTCTCCAACAACAGTTTCTGTAACATTTATTTCAGATACATACTTAAAGCATAAATTTATTTCTCATTATTCTTGTAATTATATGAAATAAATTTATATCACAATATATAACTGCTGAAAGTATAAAAAAATAAAACAGTTCCTTTTATCATTAGAGAAATTATTCCTGGATTCTGAAAAAATCTCACCTCATCTCCTTTTAAGAATTCACCTTCCCCTCCTTTGTTGTCAATTTTCTTTGCTTCCAACTGGGTTTGTAATTCACCTAATTGAGCTCGAGCAGCATTTAGCTCCTCAGCTGCACGTTCCTTCTTGTGAGACAAGATGGACACCTGTTGAGAAGTTTACATAATTGTATCAGCACTTAATATACTATGTCGTCATGTTAAGTACTCGATTCTTCATCATTTAAAGTAATGTTTTATTTCAGATAAAAAAATGTCAAAAATAAAATGCAAAATGTTAAAAACAAAATCAATGTAAGAGGGAAAAAAACTAAAGTTATAGTTTTTTCTTTTATATTCATTTTGTTATAGTCAGTGGCAAATCCAGGGGGGCTATGGGGCTGCAGCCCCTCCCAGAGCTAAACTAGAATTCTTGATTTTATTTAAAATCACTACAACAGTTTGTTCTTAATTTCCCTTTCTTTAAAAACATAATAAAAACATGAGAGCATTACTTTCTGGCTTGGCAGGTTCGAAAATTTTCCTACTTTTCTAGTCATTCCACTTGTACTTCTAGCGTTGACATGGTCGAAAACATTTTTTGAGTAGTTATTTCATTGTACTTTTTATTAAATTATCAAAAGTATTATAGTGTTCTTTATGATTCTTATGGTCAAGTGAGTAAAGTCTGTAAAGTTAAAATGTTTTGGTTTGCATAAGCCATGAGGTATCGCATTTGTCAAGGCGATACAAAATTTTTATGAACTCAGCAACTCCCAGACCCAAATCCTGGATTCGCCACTGGTTATAGTTTTATTCTTAATATTGATTTCCTTCTATTTCTGAGATTTATCACAGTATAAAATCAAAATCTAGAATTTCATTATGTAAGATTAGGTCAAATTTCTATTATAAAACTAAGGCTTTTCTGTATAATTTTAAATTTCAATGTATAAACTATAACAAGTTAACTGTTAAATCATAATCATCTTACTATATTTTTTTCTTACCTGTTGTCTGAAAAGAGATAATTTATCATCAATTGGATTGTTGTTTCTCATACGGTTTTCAATGAATTCATGTATTTCATTGTTTACTTCTTGAATCTAAAATAAGCCAAAAAAAGTATAAAAATTTAAAAAGTCAATCCAAGCAATAATAACCAAAATACAAATAATTTCAATTATACATTCAATTTACAAGGGAAAAATGATGTTTAAATTACATAATTTTTAAAATTATGTATTATGTAATATATTTAATTAACTGAATAACCAATTCAGATATAAAACAGTGCATGTTTGTTTATGCAAATAAATAAATTTAAAGTGTACTGTAAATTTACAGCAAAAAAAAATGAAGTTTAAATTGCATAATTTTTTAAACTGTGCATTGTGTAATGCATTTAGCCAACATGCTATAGACAATCATGGTATTCAAAAATAATTCTGTAAGTATATTTGGGAAAGAAACAATGTATGCAAGGAAAGTTTCAAATCATCCATCATGATAAAAAAAAATGTAAAAAGTTAAGTACTACTTTATCATCTGCTTAAATTTAAAAAATAATGAGGACATTCTTGGATCATCCAAGTGGCTGGACTGGGTTTTTCAGTTTTTCATATTCAGCAGTAAAATGTTTAACTCATATTTATAAGTATGTTTTCTTAAAAATCTGTTAATAAAACTTCCTTCAGATGACAAACTTTTAATTACTTTAAAAACACACTGTTTGATTGATGGATTTGGTTCACTTATCAAAATGAAAAGCAATCAGAAGAAAGTAACTGGATAACACTACCTTTTCAAATTTAACAGTTTTCAACTTATAAATTTTTTTAAAAAAATGCTATGTTATCATATTCTACCCTATCCTTGCATCCCAAATAATTATTAACTATACAGTTATCCCTTTCTCAATTTTTCTTCATTGACTTAAAAACACAACATATTTTTACACTTAGACTACACATTGCTTTGAAAGAATTCTAGAATCAAGCAGCTCCATACAAAATTTTCATAATCTGTGTCTGCATTTTTAAATTTAAATATATATATATATATTGTCATATCAATTTTTGATTTAAAATGCAAACATTTCTAAAATTCATGAAATTATACAGAAATTTAATATATTTAGCTGCTAAACACCAAACATCCCTGTTAAATTAATGTACATTATAACCTTTTAAAAGGAAGCAGCATCAGACCTATGATTTAGCCTTTTTATTAACGACTAGCTAATACATCCAAACATGCATAAATTCAACAGAGAATTCCATTTTGAAAATGCATATAAACTTGCTACAGATAAGAACCAAGATTTGAAATTAAGCTTGTTAGAGAAAAAGTACTTTCTCTACATTTACTCTCATATTTCAGATTAAATTTGATTTAATGGATATAATATATGGAAAATTTGGTAATATATAAAAATGTAATTATACATAATTCATAGTAAAAATAAATACAAATTAACACATAATTCAAACAAATCATTTTCACTTATGATTCAGGATCAACTCCATGGGAATACAATATATGAAAAATTTGATAATATATAAAAATATAAGAAAGTGAAAAAAATATTAACAAAACATTAATCAAATACATTATTTTAAATATCATTAATAATTTATTAATGATTTTTTCCATGAAAATGAGTATATGGAAAATTGTTTGCATATTGAATGCCTCTTTGAATTATCCCCATATAGTCCACTATTAATAATATAATAGCCCATATCTCTCGGTAATGCTCTGATATCACTAACAATAAAACTCGCACCATAGCACTGCAAGACGTTCAACAGCATTATTTCATTGTTAGAGAACCTAAATTTCAGTCATTTTATATTTAAAAGAGTAATTGTCGTTCGAATTTCAAATTTAATAGCTCTAAAATAGTGAAATAAAATTTGCTATCCATCGATATAAAATTTATCTTGCTATGATCAATAGTTCTCAAGAAATTTTAAATTATATTAATTATATATTTCAAATCAATTTCTGTTTTTTAATAGAAAGTAGTAAATCATGTCAGTGGTATATCATGTGCTTGATATAGTTTGAACACCACGATGCATCTGATTATTTAGTGCAATCGCGATGATATAATTTGAAAATATTTTTTGGCAACGTTAAAATTTACACAAAGAACATCCGAAGTACAAGGAAAATTGCTAAACAATGAAAAATACTTCACATGGAATGTTGTTTACCAAGACAATTTTAGAAAAAGAAATACGTAAATAATATGTAAATAAAAAAAAAGTATTTCCTGTCATAATACATATGTTTATTTTACTTGTTTTTAATCAATGTTAAACATTTCTCTCGCATATATATCTATTTAAACACGTCAGATTTGACGAGAAATCTCTTGAATGAAGAGGCAATTTCACCCGTCATACCATGATGGGTGATTTTCTAGTTTTTAAGAGTATAACAAAGTAAAAAACTTAATGTAATGATTTCAAGCAAATTTGTTCTTCTTAACACAGGTCTCCTTGAACTAAAAACATTAATTGTGAATTTCAATTTAGAACAGTAGAAGTAAAGGATAATAGCATTTATTTAGAAAGATTAAATTCAATACACATGTGCAAAAAAGTTATCATTTATTGTTTTTGAAAATTATTTAGGAACACTTGTAAAATTCCTTCAGCAGTTAAATGATATTAAATTTCCTTTAAACATTATTTGCTCCTGTAATATTCAAAGTATTGTTTTTATGCATATTAATTGCATCCTCCATTTGAGATTCATTTTGCGCATCTTTAAGTTAATTTAAAAATACAAAAAAATTTATGTGATGCTCTTTTTAAAAAGTATCTTCTAAAACCAAATATTAGTTACTTCAGAGACAAAATGCACTTTCAATACAATGATAGAAACACTTACTTTATTATTTATTTGATCCAAATCAGCACGAGTTAGAGCAGGCTGTGAAATAATCTTTTGCAAGTCTGTTAAGTATTTTTTCTGTGTTGCAATTTCTTTAGGTAGTTTTTCCTTCACCAAATATGAATTCACTTTAATGCTTTCTTCCAGTTTCTGCACCAATGCTAAAAAATTATTAGCAAATTAAATTCTATAATATACCACATAGAGAATTTTAATAATACATTCTGAAACTATTAGTATTTCGAAAAAAATATATATGCTAATTAAACATAATACAAATCAAAGAATATATAATAACATGAGATAATTTCTAAAACATTCTACAAAACAAACTTTTGCAAGCACTGACTATTGTTTCCTTTTTAAATAGTCCACTGTTTTACACTTGAATCTAGTCTGATAAAAATTAATTAACCTACCAGCAAATATATATGTAATAATCTCACTTAATTTTATTTCAAATTCTAATATTATATATTTTAAAATCTTAATGTATTCCAAAATCGCCGTTCAGAAACTCCAGTTTCGTTCTTTTCCCATGCTGAAGGTATATTAAATCTCTCGTTTTGGCAAATTTATTACTAAAAGAATATTTTAATCGCTTTCACGTGCCCACCGAAAATAATGACGCGTCTCCTTGGCGCTAGACTTTTTCCCCTAAAACTCTTGCATAATTTATTAAAAATACCCAATATTCCCTTCACTTTGATCATGTGTCAATATGTTATACTCTTATCTGAGAGAATACAGGGATTTTGCTGTTCACTTTTACTTGTAACCTAAATGGAGATGCACGTATACCCACCACTCTCCTATATTTTACTTAAATAGTTTGATAATAAAACAAGAAGTAGTTATTTGCTCAGCCTGTTTATTTCGATGTCCACAACCACGAAAATCATTTTATATATATGTGATATTTTAATTTTTTATCTTTCTTAAATCATTTTTAACGACACCTCATTTTAATTACTTCTACTTCCATCGTAACAAGTGCACTACGACTTTCATTTTCCAGTCACGAGTCTTTTCCGGGGAAATTCCCTTCTCTGGGTACTTAAACTTTCTGTGCATTCCTACATCCCCTTTTTGACTCCAACATGTAAGCGAATAACAACGTTGCGATGCTTCGCACATTAACTCTTGATTCCTGGTCATGGATATACGTACATTATGATCCCTTCCTATAAAAATAACCTGAACTATCTGCTACGACTGAAGAAATGAAGATCTAACAACTGCTGTCTTTTCCTTTACCAACATGGATTACTTCACCTTTAAAGCCTGATCTTTCATATATATATAAAATGTTTTCATTGTTGTAGTCATTAAAGTAATAAAAAGGCTGAATAAAGAGCTATTTTATATTTATTAACAATATATGGGAGAATGGCGGAATATACATACATCTCGTATGAAAGTTTCAAGTAAAAAAAGAACGGAAAATCCCTGCATTCTCTCAGATAGGGTATTAACATGTAGACACGTGATCAAAGTGAAGGGAATATTAGCTATTTTTAGTAAATTACATAAGTTTTTTAGGGGAAGGTCTGGCGTCTAGAAGACGCTGATTTCGCGATTTGTGTGAGTGAGTGGAAGCGATTAAAATATTCTTTTAGTAATAAATATGCCAAAACGTGAGATTTAATATACCTCCAGCGTGGGAAATAAAACGAAACTGGAGTTTAAGGAAAGTGATTTTGGAATACATTAATATTATACTAAGATTTTAAAATATATAATATTAGAATTTAAAGTAAAATTAAGTGAGATTATTATATATATATATATATAACTTATCAGCAACTTGTATTTAATAACTGAAAAGAGATACTTAAATATTTCAATATTTTCACATCTTTTATAGTTCGTCAGTTTTTGAAATTTTATTGATATATGAGCCTTTAGATATAAAAAGAAAATCCTAAAACAAAAAATCTTTTTGCTAGCTATTTAACTGAGACTGTAATCATCTTTTAAAATATATTTCAAATTTATTCTGTATTCCAATAGTCTGAGTTAAATGTACTTAGTTTTAATTCATAGAATTTGATATTTATTTGCACATTCTTATTTAACCATTTAAAATGTTATATCACATATTTGCAAATGTATTAGATAATGCTTGACAGTAAAAAGTGCAGGACTTGTATAATGTTAAACAGAAACTGGCAGATAATGTTGATATCCCATGCATAACAGAATAGTCATTTTAAATTATAGCCAATACATAATTTTTTTTAAATAATATAACAATATTTCTTAAAAACAACTACCAGTTAATAGCATTAATATTAATAAATAGACACGAAAAATAATCTTTCGCCAAGAAAACCTTCAACAAAATGTGATAATTCATCAATAATATCAGAAATAATATAAATAATGATATAATATGATTATGAAATAAATTATATACTTTCTGGAGTTGCTCCGAGACTTGAAAGCTTGAGTTCTTTCAACTGCTGGTTTAAACGCTGGATTTTCTGCTCAGCATGAGTCAACTAAAACAATTTTTTTTTAAGTATGACTAATATATGTTAAAAAATAACATTTTTTTTCTTAGTCTTATGGGATCTAAAAGTTAACTATAGGCTTTGCGAAACTGTTTCATTTATCTGAAAACCACAGAAATGTTAAGATAATTTTATGCAAGGGAAACCTTTGAACAGTAACAGACTAATAAAACATACAGCAAAAATAAAAAAGGGGTTAGCAGTAAAACTATACATATAAACTGAACTATTATTGCATCTATCAGAAAAAAATTCAAAATATAAAACATAATGTAATATTCTCTACATTTATTTCAGTGGTTGAAATCTAGAAGTTGGTACACACTTTTAAAATGGCGCCAAGTCACCAAGTTAATGCAAGTATTACTTTCATTAGCTTTGGTGACTTGCCATTAATGAAGTGCAGTGGTCAACGTCTTGCTTTAATGATTTGTTGGTATTTTAAGGCTGTGTACCAACTTCTAGATTTCAAACATTTCATTAATTATCATTTTCAAGATGCCTAAATACTTTATATTGATATCACTTTAAAATAATTTACTTCTTCCAAAATCAAGAACACATAAACATCTTAAGTGGCTTTGAAGAAATATTAAACATGAAAATTTGTAGCATTACTTTTAGCTATTAAAACTATCATTTTTTGATTACATAAAGCTCTTAAAATCAATGTGGTCTCATTTATTTAAAAAGATTTGTCTAAAAATATGTCTAACAACCATTATAGTAATGTTTTAAGAAAAAATATTTGAATCAAATGAACAAATGCCATGTTTGAAATTCAGAAATGATTAAAACACTGTGTTTAAAAGTAATCTACTGATATTAAGAAGTATTGAAAATTTCTATCAAAGAATAAACAAAACATTCCAAATAGATTAAAAAAACATTCCAATGAAAATATGAAATATATCCTTACGGCATTTCTTTGTTCCATTTTTTGCCTGCTCAAATTTTCTGCAAGATCTCTTTCTTCACGAAGATTCTTTGCCACAGACAACATAGCTTCCACATTTGGATGGCTTTCCACCTGTATTAAGAAAATACATGTTAAATACAATATCTAAAAAACTGAAATTGCAACATTACAACACAACAGTAGCATTAAGATATTATTATATTAGTAACAAATTATATGCACATTTATTACATAAATCACTTTAAATAAATTTTATTAAACATAGTTATATGGTTTGTTTAAGTTTTTAGTCAACCTGTCAAACAAATATTCACACATTTAAAATACTGAAAAGAAAAAAGAAAAAAACTTAAAATATATGCATCCAATGTATAAATGAATTTATGTCTAATATGTAATGATTTCACAATAATTGATAAAAGCAAAAATTTCATCATATTTTTAATGAAGTCAAATAAATATGTAAAAAGCAGCAAATCATGAAAATAATTAGAATAAAATACACAAACTCAAAAGGTTTTAGACAAAAAAATGAACTCACCTTCATCTTAAGTCTGTCAATCTTTTTCATGAGTTGGTCTCTTTCTTCTTCCATGTGTTCTAAATCTTTGCGAATTTCTTGTGTGGAAAAGCCACTGGACTTCAAAGCTTCAAATTGCTTATGAACTTCTTTAAACTCTTCAATAACATTATCATACTAAAATAATACACAAAATCTCACCTCAAAAAGATTTCTCATGAAAAACTAACAAGAACAAATATACATCATAAACATAAATTTCCGCAGAAGATAGAAATATTTCTGATGAATAAATCTCAGGACAATAAATGAAAACATAAATTAATTTTGCGAGATAAAATAAAACTAATTTCGAATGAAGAAAAATGTATTAAGGGAAGCTGCAAACATAAAATTAATTTAAATGCTTTCAGAGGGGGGGGAAAGCTAATTTTTAATTATATTTTTACTAAATAAACTATTTTAACTGCCAATTTTATTTTCAAAAATTCACAGAATTAATCATTTTATACTTGCGATATACGAATTTCTAAATCTCTGCTAATAATAAATGCAAGTGTGTGTCTGTGTTTTGGCACTCTACAGAGAAAGCTATTGGACCTAGAGCTGCCAAATTTGGCCCAAACATACTTAGGAGAATGGGAAGTGCACCATGAAATGAAATTTTAATTAATTAAATTAATGTTATAAAATTTTAATTAATTAATAACCAAAATTTTGATGTTTTCTGCAATAACTTCTGAATATTCCTTTAAGACTGGACATATTTTTGTAACCAATGGATTAAATGCTGACTACAAGTCAAAAATTGATGTTATCTGCCATTTAATGAGAAAAATAGATCTGTAGGCATTCTGGAAACAAGAAAAATTATTTTTTCTGGCATTTACTGCATACAACTAAACAGGAAGCAGAAATATAAGCTAACATTTAACCTGCATGATTGTATGGGTTGGGTCTTACAGGGAATATTGCAGCACAAAAATGGTTATCCTAAAATTCAAAAAATTATCTTTCCAATGATAGCAGTTTAGTGCTGTACAATTTTTTTCCACTAATTTTAATAAATTTTTAAATATATTTTTAAGAAAATTTTACAATGTTACTTCTCATGATTGTAATGAAATTTAAATCATTTTCATTGTTCGTACAAATATTTTATCATTACATAATATTTTATTACTACAAAAATTAAAGTTTAAACATGTGTGAGAAGACAGATAATTAGGAAGGCATATATTAGAAAGAACAGAATGGTAAAAGGCTTCTAAAATAATATCTAAAATGTCCATTAAAATTTGTTCAAAAATATTTTGCTGAGGAAGCCATTAAAACCAAGCTACATATCAGAGATTTATAAAACTATAAAAAAACATAAATTAACCATATACAATAAAAAAAATCATTATCAAATGAAGACAAATGTATTAAGAGAATCTAAAAATAATATAAAATTGATTTAAATGTGTTCGAGGGACAAAGGCTAATTTTTAAATATATTTTTATTAAACACACTATTTTCATTGTCAATCTTGTTTCCATAATTGGACAAAATTAATCATTTAGTGAAATATACTTGTTCATAAAGCTCCATTATGTCAGCATCGCCTTCAATATCAGGTGGCAGCTCCACTTTCATAAGAAATTGTGCCAAATAAGCTCTCTTTTTCAGCTCAGGAATTCTACGTAACATCCATTCTAAAATATGATAAATGACAGATTTTTCTCCAGTCACTAAACCTTGTCTGAAATCACTCCTGTTAAGAAAAAGAATATACAACATATAATTCATTAAAATAATCATCATTTACAATTTTTTTAACGTTTGGTAGAGAATTTTAAAGCAAGTCTAATTACTTTCATTGTTTTCTTAGGTATATTTGTTCCGAGATGAAATAACAATGTAGCATATTTTGCATCGCAATAGAATTTTAAAATTTTAGTGAGCTTTACTTATAAAATTTATTCAAATTACATGAATTTTAACAAAAGTAATCAACAATATTTTTTTTAAAAAACATGGTATCATTCATTTACTTTTATCTTATTATTACACTTTTTCTACAGAGAACACAGATGGTGTTATCTCATATGGAATTGAAATTAATCAATTAACTACTAATTAAATTCTGAAAATATAAAATTATCGTACTGTCATTGGGAACACGCAACTCTACAAAATATCTGAACTCTAGTGCATCAGAAAGTGATTGAAAAATCGACTACAAGCATAAAAGAAGTTAAATTAAAGCATGCACCTACATAATTTTTTGGATGATAATAATTCAAATTATATTCCATTCGTAAAATTGTCAAAGAATATCAACATTTATTATGATAAGTTAAGGAAAAAAAAAAGAGATGATAAAATTACAGAGCACTTCAGAAAGGTTTGCACCACATTTAATTTCATGTAATATAAATGACTTCTAAGAATATGAATTCAAATCAACGTAAAAAAAAAAAATGACCAGTTATTTCCCTAGTGGAAAGCACTATAGATACAAGCTTCAAGTATAATATTGAACTACCAGATGACTTAATTACTTCTGATAATAGAATTAAATGACAGCCTAACTTCTTTCAAAGCATCGTGCATGACAACAACCGAGTTGCCATTGCTATCTTCATAATATATTATCATCATAATTTGCAAAGCTATATTTAAACCAAAAGAAAAATAAATTATATTAAATTATGTAATTATTTAAATTATATTAATTTGTGTACTCCTTACTATATAACATTACCAAACCGAAAATAATGAAATACTAACTTCTAATAAAATACTAATGATTTTAATTCTTTACATATATATATATCATTTATCATATATTTCACCAATTCACTGGAAAGTAAATCACATTAAAAACTTTATTTAAACACATCAATTTATAAAAATTTACGCATCTTAGATATTTTAATAGAAAATATTCAAGGAAAATTTAACTTACAGATCCATAGTCTCAGGAGGTTTGTATTTCAAAACCTTCAAGAAGTTCAAGCTTTTCAAGACCATTTGCTCAGGATCTTCAGCTCGAACATCCACTTTCATCTAAGTAGATTTTTTCAAAAAGAAATTAAAATAATTAATTTACAGTTCTATAATCAGTTAAAACTACATAATAAATACATTTAAAAAAATTTGATAAATAATAATCTTCTAGTTTGAATCTTTTGCATGCAATCTGATAACATTAAATTATAAATGTGAACATTAAAGGCATGCAAAAATCAAGTTTCAAAGAAATGCCTTTTACCATCAAAGAAATACGTTTCTACTATACATTCATATTCAAGTAACTTTTAACTAAAAACATAAATGGATTTTTGTTCTATACAGCTTAACAAACATAAAATAAAACATACAAATTACCTTTGGATCAATTTCCGCAAATACATCGTTTAGAATCTGCAGAAGATTGTCAGTTCTCAGTGAATCAAAACTTATAAGATTAAACTTTTTATTGAATGGTTCTTTATTCAGTTCTTGAATTATAAACTTTATTTGCTCACTCATGATTGAATGAATCTGTATTAAAGACAAAAAATTAATTCACTAATAAAATTTTTATCTTTAAAAAAGAAACCCAACCTGAGCACGGTTGGAAACGAAATTGATAGATGTTTTACATATATATAAAAATTAGTTCTTCTGTGAAGTAAAGTGCAGCATTTTTGGAAATGATGATTCGATAGTTCATCGAAAAAAAATTAGAGAGTAGCTGCCGTATTTTCAATTCACATGCTACGTACTTTTCGTACCATAAACAGAACAGACTGTGATTGTGATCCACCACGATTGCTATGGCAACAAAAAGTCAAGTAAGTTGAGAAGTCTTTGACTTTCTCTGAATTTTTATTTCTAAAAATATATATTTCTGAAAAGATCATTTATGCAATACGAAATCATGCATAGATATCAAAATTTGTAAAATACAAAGAATAAAACCCTCTGAAAGAATTCATTATTTTTTATCTCATATTATCCTTCCTTATCTTAAATCAATCTATTTGGAACAGGAAATAAGTAGTGACAGCTTTCAATAGAGATGGAGCTGAAGTGAAAAACTCGGCCGCTTGCTTAAAGCCGCATCATTATTTCGAGTTTTCAATTTTGGTTTCAGGCGAATTATCAATATGGCGCACAGGAAAGCTGACGTTGATAGCAATACTTCCAAAGTAATATTTTATTTCTCAGTGTTTTTATTAAACACATTCCTTGTATTAATTTAACAAATGTTTTATACGAATATTATCTGCTTTTTATTTTTATGATTTGCAATATTACTTGAAAAGTTGACAATTAATTTAAAGATGCATAAAATGTCACTAATTTATAAAAAAAACTTATCTTATTGATAAAATAATGCTTTAAATAATTGGAAAACAATTGAATACTTTCGTTGTCATTAGAAGTACTGTTTGCCAACACTGTTCTATGTTAAAACTGCATTTCTATCATTAATCATTATTTTTTGCGAATCTTCATGAAATCATTCTCCAATTTTCATCTTATTAAAAAATACTTCATAAAAAGTTGTTTAAAATCCATGTACTTTAATGTGATTTGTTATAATGGTAATACTTGCCATGCAACATATGTCTCCTTAATTGTCATTAGTTGATTTATTTTAAGTGGATCATACAAGTAACTGAATTAAAATTTTCTATAAACCGACAGTAAGCACTGGGATTTCTTTTGAAGAACAACAGAAAATTACTTTAGCTAAAAAGAAAATAAACAGACCTTCACTTTTTTTCTATTGCTAGAACAATTGCATGTTAAATCTATTAAATTCACAAACTTTACTTTCTGTTAATATTATTTAGGTATTAGATGATAAGCCAATTAAAGTTGACAAATGGGATGGATCTGCTGTAAAAAATGCCCTTGATGATGCTGTGAAAAAGGTAATATTCTTTAAACTCTGTTTAATAGCTTAAACTGTAACATTGGATTTTTAATTATTTATTGTTGTAGAAGCTTTTTATTTTCAAGTTTTTCTTGTGGATAATTTAAATAATATGTTTGGAATATATGTTTATCAAAAAAATTGATAAGTATGAAATATTTTTATTATAATAAATTGAATAACTATTTTTATAGCTATGCATTAAGAAATGTGACACTATAGGGTGCATTTCATATTCTGATATATACAATGTTGTTCACAATTTATGCCAAAATTACTAAAAATTTCTTATTTTGTAGTTTTATAGTGTTTTTTAATGCCAGTGTTATATGCTTATATAAATAATCTCGACTGTGTTGAGATGCCAAATTGTTTGGGTGGGTTTTTTTTTAATATGGTTTATATTCATTTTTTTTTTTTTTTTTTTTTTTTTTTTTTTTTTTTTTTTTTTTTTTTAATATCTGCCTAAACTCCTTCCGAATAGGGTTTGTAGCATTTTTAACCTTTATATTGTGATGTAATTTTAAATTTCTGTTAAATAGGAAAGTGCTTTCTTTCCTTTGCAAGTTATTTGGAGCAATCTGTGGGTCTTGTGAAACTACATAGCTTTCTTTTCTTCCCTCGTTAACAATAAAACTAGCCATCGCATACGGGGCTGATATAATAGAACAGGGGAATAAAACTATCTATAAAGTGATTAGATGACAGATTAAATCTGCAGGAGAACTGCTTAGTTGAGCAGTACAATAATGCATTAGGAATGCAGTGCATATTCAGCAAACTATTCAGTATTCGACCCTTTTGCCAAATATTCGGCTGGCTGAATACTAAGCAGATATTCGGGTGAATATATTCATAATTTTTTTTAATGTGTTTTTAAAGACACATTTAACATTATTATGAATTTTTTAGAATTATATTTCAGAGCATTTATTATAAAAAAAATTAACATTTATCCAAATTTTAAGTTGCATAGTACATATGTGTATTTAATAATGTTGCATATCATTTATAGAAGTCTGCTCTTTATGATTTCATATATATTACCAGCTTCAGAAAATAAACAGTCACTATATAATGCTTGCAGGTGCTGAAAGATATTTTGTTGTTAAATTTACAAACCTTTGACATTTTTCTGTATTTTTTTCCACCAATTAAGTGAACACTCTATCCTACTCGAAGTTTTTTTTTTATCAAAGCAGTAATTTACTTCTAGTAATTTTAATTTATCCATTTAATTTTCTTCTTTGTTTATCATTGTCATGTTCTGCAATGATGAGGGTTCCTCATTTCTTATTATTGGAATTAATATATTTAAAATATTATAAATAATAAAAAATCAATTTTATTTAATCTTAATCTTTTTCCTTTAAAATATGAAAAATATTTCATTTAGGATCAAGAGTGAAATGTTTTTAAAAAAATTGGTATTTGGCTGCTGAATATTCGGTATTTGGCCAAATATTTGAATATTGAGCCAAATCGATATTTGTTGCATCCCGAATTTGCATCAACCATAAGGAAAAGCAGTACTTGCGTATTAACGCCACCGCAGCTACAGATTTGGCGGTTTTTAAGTGCCGCCAATTTGGCGGTTTTTGTAAACAAGATTGCTCCTTATTGGTGCATTACCGCCAATCTGTAGCTGCGGTGGCGTTAATACGTAAGTACCAGAAAAGCTTTCTATAGGGAAAGACCATAAGAAATACTGATAGTAATTATCTTGTGTACATATGGTTATAATTCAAATTCTTAAATTTATACACCCAAAGATTGATTTCTTTTTATGCTAATAAATTTTAAAATGTTTAAACACTATTAGCATTGCCCAGACATTATTCTCTGTTGTTGCGTTTAACATCTATAGTTTTTCAAGATCTAGTCCAATGTGGGTAAACTACAGCCTGTTTAGAGGTTCTCTTCAGCCTGCCACAGATTTTTAAATAATACTATAGAAATATAGTCATAGCTTCATTAATCTCATTGGTAATCAAGAATTTTTAGAATATTTTTTTAATCCTTATTGAATCTTATAATAAATTACACTGACAGCTTTTTGTCCTCTGCTAAAACCGTTTTCCCATCCCTGATCTCGGCTAATCAAAAATAATACATGTGTGCCTAAGAATTATCAAGTCTTAAATTTTTTGTACTTAGATCTAATTCATTGGTATTTTCAAATTTTGAGTGTTTGTATTCCTAAACTTATTTGTTATTGTAAAATCTCAATAACATATAACAAGTTAACTTAAAGGGCAGGCTGTATTAACAAACCTTACCGATAACAGCTACTTGTACAGAACAATAATTGTTTTTACCATTTAAAGTATACTAACTCTTTTGATTATGATTAAACTATTAAATATTTAACCCATTGTTGTTCTTCTCTTAGATGACAGTCATGAAAATAAATTATTAAAATGTTTCTTATAATTTCAGGTCTTCATTGAAAAGTTCAAGTATATTGAAAATCATTCTCTCATGGATGGGCGTTTAGCCATTTCTGGCATTGCCGTTGGCGCTGCCATGTTTGCTCTACTATGGGATTATTTACATCCATTTCCAGAATCAAGACCAGTATTAATCATATGTGTTGTTTCATATCCTTTCTTGTTATTGAATAATTATTTTTAAACATCTTTTTAAAAAAAAAAAAAAAATCTGAACAGCTATTTGCTTTTATAAAAAAATATATCTATTCTTTTTTTTACATCTTTAAAAAAAGTTACTAAAAGTAATGTTACATGCAACATAATGTAAGTAAAAATAAAACCTTGCATAAAAGCAACTTCAAATGTATTTTAATCTTATAAATTGGAAAATCTATCCATTTAGTTTTCAGGTCTCATTTTGCCTTACTTTAAAAATGTCTTTTTGATAATTCAAGACTAGGTATACAGAAAATATTGCATGACGAGTTTCAAATTATTATTAACAATTTGAAATATTTAATAAGGAAAAAAAATATGAAACAAAGCATTAAGTACAACTTTTAGATGTATTATAGTACTTACTAAAGTATAGCATGTAGCGAAAAATATATAGATAATATAATGTTAAATAGAAAAGTTATGATTTAATTGGCTTTTTTAAATTTCAGTTTTATTTTATATACTTGTATTTTAAGATTTTTAAAAATTTAATTTTTACTTTTGATGTATGAATTATATTTTTAAGCTTAAAAATATTTAAAGATCTAGTCTCTCTATTGAGATAATTTATTGTGTCATTTGATTTCTATAATTTTCCAAATATATCAAAAATGAAATATTAATAGAGAATTTTTAATACTTCGAAATAATTTATAGTCTTCACTTAATTTGGAACTCATTTTTAAAATAATTTCATATTTTACCATGTGATAAGTCATTAAATTTGATATAATTTTGTTCATGTTTAATTTAATACATTTATATTCTTTTATTTTCAGTAATATTTTATTTTATGTCATCTATGGTATGCAATACTAAGGTTTTTAAATTCTACTATCAACTGCTAAAAGTTGTTTTGAATTGTTTGAAGGCTTATGAAATTATTTTACTATTCCTGTTTTCTAAGCAGCGAGTTTTTCTTAACTGTCAGTACATATTTTATACTGATGGGTTTATTAACACTTTACACTTCATTCTTGGAGAAAGGGATATTTTTAATTGCTATTGATAAAGATCCTACAGGTATGGATCCTGATCATACATGGCAGGCTAGCTCATCTCTAAAAAGGTATGTACGCCTTTCAAATTTTTATTTACTTTTATATTTTTGAAATTTGTTTTTGTATTATCTAGAGTTTTGAATCCTGAATGTTATCTATATGGTTCCCAAGCAATAACTTTTGGTAACTACTGCTTTTTCTCATCACATCAATAACAGATCTAAGCATTTCATGTGTATTAACCAATAATTTCATTGATGTTCTCTGCTAGTTAAAAATGAAGGAATTGCTATAATAGATAACCATATTTTTATGGAATAGCATAATTATTGTAACTTTGCTTTATACAATGGCTAACAAAATACATACAATTACTTTAAGGACATGTCTTGTAGTATGTAAAAGCTTTTATAAATTGAGGATAATGTTTAGATAATTTGCCTGTTTTTTAAGGAATCTTTACCATATCATATATATTGGTCTGTAAATGTCAAAGCTTAAATAAAAACTTGGTTGAGTCATGTAGATTCTTTTAACCTTAATCTCTGAATGTTATAAAATATATTGTGTGTTTTATTACTGATCATGAAAGCCTTTCTGAAAATATTGTTAAACTGATACATATATATTTGAGCTCGTTTCATGATTTTAAATTTTTTTCATTTTTAAGTTCAATTCTACTTTTTTCGAAATACCTTTAGTAATTTTTTCCTATGTGTGTGCCAATATTTAATTGCAAAAATGCAACTACAAATAAAGTGAATACAGTTTGCCCATTAAAGGTTGTATTTCCTATTGTGAGTCCAATTAATAATTATCTGTGAGAAGCAAAAAAAAAAAAATTTTTTTTTTTTTTTTTTACTTGCTTTTGTTATTTTTTTACTTACTAATCACCTTACTGAAAGCTTGAAAAAAACTTGAGCAAGATGCACTGCTAAATATATTCTTCATTTTCTAAGAATACTTTGCCAAGTCTATTGAACATAACTTCTTATTACACCTGCTGCTGGCTTTGTGCCAAAATACATTTCAACTATTGTATGCTCTCTTTTATTTCCACTGTAGATGTTAATCTTTAAGTAAACTAGATTCGCTTAGAGTTCCGGCTTGAGTTTGTTAGAAATGAACAGTCACTTCTTATGGCTGTTTCACCAATGGTTGCTCTGAGCTTCATTTATTTATTCATTCTGTACTTCTAATTTTTTACAGCTGTCTTGATAGCTACCATTCTGTTATTATGGTACAACTTTTCATTCATTTGGCAAAAAACAAAATATTCAATAGAATAAAATTTGATTTGAATTAAATTTTATATGTGATCCTATATATTAAAAATTCAGCTGATGTATGTAGTCTTGATGTTTTATAATTATTTCAACTTTAAGAAAAATGCTTTAAGAAGCGTGTCTTAGAAATTTGTAACATATTTTTTAAAAGTTCAATAAGTATTTGAGAATTATTATGTTAAATTCCAAAATTTCAGAAGCTAACTGAATATACTATTACACTTTTTTTCTACTTTCTTAGTGATTTTTATATCTTGATGAAATGTACTCACTGATATGTCTTGGTTTTGCTTAGGCTAAGTTCAAATACATGGCATCTGCTTTCTTGTATAAATATATTTTATCTAATATTTTTAAATATCTTTTAAAAATATTTTGACTTAAAATTTTAATAACTTCAATATCTTTAATTTTGAAAAAAATTGCAGCAAATCCAAAATACCATTATATAGAAAGATTCATTGCTTTGCATAATATATAGAACATGTTTTGACCTCAGATTGTACCTATTAGTTGAATAAATAAGTTTATAGCTTTCTAAATGTGATATAAAGTGGTTTATATTCTGCACAATAAATTAATAAATGGATCTTTTATGTCTGTTTTTTAAAATCTTTAATACAATTAACCTGTACACACAGTTGCTAACAAATATTTTATTCCTTTTTGCTCTACCAGTGAAAAGCTATAAACAAATGTCACTGCTAGTGAGTAGGGATGTAACTAATAGTGATTTGGACGAATAACCAAATATTCGGCAGCCAAATACCAAATTTTTAAAAACATTTCACTTTTTTTATCCTGAATGAAATATTTTTCAAATTTTAAATGAAAAAGATTAAGATTAAATAAAATTGATTTTTTATTGTTTGTATATAAAGAAATGTTAATGCCTTTATTTATATTTGTGATGTTTTTAAAAAACTGTAAATCCAATAATAAGAAATGAGAAACCATTATTGCAGAACATGACAATGACAAACACAGAAAAAAATATAATGGATAAATTAAAATGACTAGAAGTAAATTCCTACTTTGATACAAAACTTCTAATAGGTAGGATAGAGTGTCCACTTAATTGGTGGAATAAAATGCAAAAAAATGTCCAAGGTTGGCAGATTTAGCAAGCAAATATCTTTTGGCACCTACTAGCATTATATAGTGACCTTTTATTTCCTGCAGCTGGTAATATATATGAAACCATAAGGAACAGACTTCTATAAATGATTTGCAACATTATTAAATACACTTGTAGTATACAACTTAAAATTTGGATAAATGTTAGATTTTTTTTTATGATAAATGCAACTGATATGCAATTCTGCAAATTTATTTGTTAAATATGTATTTAAAAGCGCATTTTAAAAAAAATTATTATCCTGAATATATTCAGCCGAATATCTGCTTACTATTTGGCAAAAGGGACGAATACTGAATAGTTGCTGAATATCTGTTGCATCCCTACTAGTGAGCCCTAGTAGTAGGGATGTCCCTACTAGTCTGTAGCTCTGTCCTTTTGTGTACATATCAGCCTATAGGTTTTTTTTTTTTTTATGTCATGCTCTAAGTACTCCTAAAACTTTTAACTCCTTGAGGACAGCCGCACTCTTAATGCTACAGAAAGCGAGCACGCATACTTCTCAAAGGGTTCAAGTGCTTCAGATTTGTAATTCTTAGAGTTTGCAGTTATTTTGAAAATTCAAAAGTGTCCATCTCTGATGTCATATTTTAATGTCTGTGCTTTTGTACATTTTATGAAGCAAAATCTCCTTTTAGAAAATATATTCCCCTTTAAAAACTAAATTTCTGCTTTGGTCAGTCTATTTTGATTTAGATTCGATATCCATCATTATTATAAACTCAAATGATAGAACTGGCCTCATTTTTTAAGCAATCTGATTAAAGTTAAAATTTTGCAAAATAATTCTGTTTTCATTTTCAAAAACTTTTTTTTTATCTAATACATTATTTCAAGGATAATTTGTTGTCCAATTTATTTCATCAAGGTTTAGCATTTATTAATTTTTTTTCCTCTCCTTTAAGGTTTGATGACATCTATCACCTGTACATAAGCTTCACAGATGGTGTAACGAACAAAACACGGGAAGCAGAACTTGAGAAGTCGATCAGCTGTTGGTTTGATGAGAATGGAACACTCTTGTATGACTTATTTGAGCCTGAAGTATCAAAACTCCATGCAAGCTTATTGTCAGAAAAGAAAAAGAAATGATTTCTAGTTCTTGAAAGACTATTTGTATTGTTTTTATTTACTTAATTTCTATTAAATTTTGTTTTTGGATGGGAAGTTTTTTATAAAAAGTGTTCATATATTTTTCAAAACTAAGTACTGTCCTTTACACTTCCAAATAAATCGGATGTAAAGATTTAATATTAAATTACATTATTAAAGCTTTTAAATGTATTTCATTATGGGCCTCAATATAATTGTGTGCATAATCTTAAACTCTTACAAATACTTGCATTAAATTTTAGCTCTTTTTTTTCAAGTGAGAATAACAAGAGTTGAATTTATTGGTATTTTGCTAACACAAAGGATTTGATTGAAAGTAGCAATCCTGTAAGATTTACCGGACTATTTATTTATTTTTTTTTTAATATCTTTTTCATTCATTGTAATATTTCTGAAGAAGCTTTTTTTAAAAAAAATCGGATATCTGTCCTCTTAAAATTCGAACGTAAACAACCATATGTATCTATCTATGTCCAGCTATTTTCTCACGAACCACTGAATCTTGAAACCAGCCGCAAGTACCAAAAGATGGAAAATAATCCAAGGAATCTATTTCGACCATTTAAATTCCGAAATTGCAATTAGTTAAAAAGATATTAATTTAAAACGTCAAAATGAACCATGCTGTCATCTAGTGGCAACTTGAACCAAATTTTTTGCATTCTTTGTTTATTGACAACTTTGACTCCCAAAGTTCTTGAATTTTTTTTGTTTATTTAACGAAACTTGGTTTAAATTTGTATAAAATTCTTTTTTAGCAAACTTCCGTGTTTTGGTATATAAACATCGAAAAAAATTATTGTTATATCAGTTGTGTGCCGCCGTCTATTGAACAGAAATCACATGAATCAATTTATTTTAAAAGAAAACTTCTAACATTTTTAAAATTTTACATGAGGAGAGAAAAAATTGGTTGTAAATAACATCGAAATTCACAGTAGAAAATGAACCTATGGATGAAAACCAAAAAAATAGTACAATTTTACATTTTTGCAAAAATTTAAATTTTGCAGAGGTCCCTTTTTAAAATCAAGCATAAAAAGCTTCAGAATTTTAGGGAATAAATCATTATAAAGCCAAAAAATATCAATGAAACTTAACTAAAATTCAAAATTTATTTGTGAGTGTATTAAAATTTAAAGTCTCAAAATAAAATAGAATTTTAAAATTATTCATTTAAAACATAAAAAAATAATAATGGAAAAAATAATTAGAAGCTATAAATTTCAAGGAAACTCAAATAAAATTCAAAATTAAGTTATTTGAAACTAAACCTAAAAGAATCCAAGTAAATTGTAAGGTTATTCGTTTTTAAGTAAAATTTAGATTTAAAGAAAAATATTCAGGGAAACTTATCATGAAGCCTGGGATATCAATGAAACTCAAGTAAAAGTGTCTTTATTTGCAAAGAAATATAAATTTGGAAAGCTACTGGTTTAAGTAAAATTCAGATTTTAAAAAAATTCAGGGATAAACAAATATGAAACAAGAAGTATCAATTGAATTCAAAATTTGTTTATTTTCAAATAAATTTTAGTAAAACGAAATGTAAAATTTGTTTTTAATTGAAATTCATATTTAAAAATAAAAATTATTAAAAAAAATTAGTTATGTAAATTAATTTTAGGCCTTTTGGAGGGTCAGTTGAAGATCCTCTTCTGCGCAGAAGTCCCCTTCTTGCATCATATGGAAACTTCGATTTACAACTTGAGTGTAGATGGCAGAATTTCAGGCTTTACACCAAACAATGCAACTGCATTCATCAAATCAAAAACAAAATAAAAGTAATTCCGTTCAAGTCTTCAGAAGTCCCCTTTTAAAATCTAATGGTTCACATATGGTGTTCTTCCATTTATTTATTTAACGAAAGCTGGTATTTCTTTTTTTAGAGAGCTTATGTGTTTGGATTTATTAATATCGGAAAAAAATCATTTTCTTTCCTTTTTTGTATTAAGGTATTTAACTTCATAACGTTTGTTGGGGAAAGTAAGTGACAATTTTTGTTGAAAAAACGGAGGCGGGCCATATGAAAATGTATGGATCCTGAGGCCTCACATGACCTCTCTTCTCTCCGCCCGGGAATATCCCATTATTCGAGATGGCCCATGCAACGCCGGGCCATACAGGTAGTATATATAATAAATTGTTCCCATTTAACTTGGATGTGCATTGTAATGTTAACTAAAAAACTTACAAATGCATCCTATAACTAAATTTAGTTTTTTATAACTCATGGAGAAAACTATTTACTTACAATAATTTGTCTTGTGAATCAATGTAATAAATCATCACTTAAAGAAAAAAACATCCATCTCAATTTTTTGAAATTTCAAAAAGGAAGAAAATACTCAATTTTTTTGCAACCAATAACCGATATTTCTTTTTTTTTTTTTTTAACATCTGATATCAACATGTTCCTACCAGTTGTGAAAAAAATTCAGAAATATTTATTATTGGTTGTGAAAAATTGAGTATTTTCTTTTTCTTTGAAATGGTGGTGTTGCTTGTTAAATGACGAAATAGTTAATGATATTAAATTTCTTCTAATGACATGCATTATGCTTCAGATGTTTTCAATATTTAGTTCTTGAAGAATGAATTTTTATTATTCAGTTTCACTCTTCTTTTTTAGGCAGGAATTTCTCTTGAAAATTCAAAAGTAACCTTATACACCCTTTGGGAAGTCAGTACACTTGTAATAAAACTAGGAATAAATTAATTAAAAATTTATGTATGCATATTAATATAAATTATATATGCATATATATTTAATTTATGAATTAATTATCTAAAATATGAAATTTACACAAACAAATTAGATACATTTCTAGAGACTTTGGGATCTTTGACCTTTTTATAACCAGTACCAGAATTTTTTTTACTTGTGGTCTGATACAACAGTGGAGGCTTTTTTCACCTCAGTAATTCCCTCTTATTGTTAACACCAGATGTGATCAGTAGATTTTTGTTTGTATTAATGAGTTTTGTAACCTATATTTTGACATTTTTTGTTTTTTTTTTAAACATTCTTTGGGTGTTACAAATAAGTTCTAATTTTTCTTCTTTTATATGAACATTAGCATTTTTTAGAACTTTTTTATGAACATATTAGCAAATGTTGATCCATAAAGACTTCATACAGAATAAAGATTTTTCACGAAGGTACACTACTGATCACTGTAGTATTAACACAATTATAAGAATATAAATTACCACTAATATTGACGTTATCATTTTCTATTAGGTTGGTGCAAAAATAATTGTTTTCTCCCTATGAAATAAAGCACTAAATATAAAACAATGAATGAACTTTTATTGCTGATTTAACTTTTCACAATACAATATTTAATTTAATATGTTCTCCTACAAAATGAGTGAAATATTTTTCTAAGGAGATAAAAATTGGGTGAATCTGTGATACAAAGCCATTTCTGTGGTTCAAAAGTAACAAAACCACAACAGGGCATTCACTACCACTCCATACCACGCAAATCTGTCCATTACCAGTCACTCTGATCCCCTACTCCCCCAGTCTTCTCTGTTTTCCTCAGTGAATAACGTATTCCAACCTCCCCCCACGGACCTACTCCCATGACATTTCAGCATTTATGGAGTGGCGGAAATTGAGATGGATTAGATATCCAGCCTTCCGCTCCACGTCACGGCAATTTTGTTGGGTTTCCTATTGACGACTGTTTTTGGCATGTAGTGGTCGTTATTGACCGCCTTCACTGTGGAGGGAAAATGAGATCTGTTAACCCTACAGATTTCAAAGAAGACCAGTTTTTATTCTAATCACTTTAAAAGAGGGCAAAGCACTTTCTTATTTTTCTCGTGGGATTCTTTCACCAAATCAAATCGTCTATATAATGCTTGCTGTAAACGTTATATAGAGGAAGTATCGTTTTAAAGTATGTGCTTTAACAAGTGTATACTGATGTATTTCATAACATTTTTTCTAAAAATAGCGCCCTTTTAGGTAAACTGTTTCGTTCTATCCTGCACAGAGAAATAAAAAAAATCATGCTCTTCCAATATACAGTGAAACCTCTCTACATCAGCCACCCTCCATTCCCAGGAAAATTGGCCGCTCTAAGTGGGTTCTATGTGCAGAAGTACAAAATACATATTTATACAAGCCCCAATTTGTTATTTCTGATAAACCACATTTTAAGAATCGTGTAATGTAAAGTAATTTATTCAATTTTAAAAAGATACAATTTGTGTGTGCTTGGTTCTTTTAGCTTTTTCAGAGGTACCTTTTTTTCTCGGTTTTGTTTTCTAATTGGAAAAATAAATCCCTTATCATTTCGTCAGTATTTGTTGAGGAATGGGCAATAGTATCTACTTTTCCTAAAATCTGCTGAGCTGAAAAATTCATTTCCTGATGGTCACAACCCACATTAGCAGCTTCTTTGTCAGAGTCCAAAAATCGGTGCCTGAAAGGCACAAACTCTAGAATGTCCAACACTGGTAGATGATGAAGCTCAATTTTCTCTTCTTATTTGGAAAGTAATGACTAATTTCAATCTGATTTCTAGTGTTGTTTTTCAAGCATATGTTTGTTTGTTTTTTTTTTTTTCCCCGTTCTTAATAAAAGGTCCAAAGTCAGAGAGACGGACGGAGTGTGTTTCTTCCAAAAATTCCGTGCCAAACAAAAGTGACCATTATATCTAAATTGCCACTTTTGTTTGGCACGATGACGCTAAGCAGGGATGGCCACTTTGAGAAGTATTTAAGGAAGGTTAAATGTAACACATCATAGTGAAAACTAGCAATGAATGTTCCCTCGACTTTATTGTATTACCCAATACGGAGCATTTGTGTTTACATTCGCCATATATTGAAGAGAATTGGGTGTGCATTTTTCAAAATTAGTTATGGATCTACAATTTTGGTATCAAGAACACATACCATATTTCATTTATCTGTTTTTCTGGGAGGGGGGTTAGTTTCCTTGTTCACTTGCACACAAATAGAAGGATCGAAAGACAGTCAACCCTTCAGTAGGCATAATATAGATCTATAATTCTTTTAAAAAAAATAATCAATTCGTCAAATTTCATTTATGTAGTTTGCTGCATTGTAGAGTTATTGTGGTTGCATGGAAACGGACAGACGGATTTCATCCCAAATTTGATGTAAATTTTCAGTTTTGGTGTTAAGACCGCATATCAAATTTCATCAGTCTAACATGTTCGTTTTTGAATTGCTGTGTTCACAGACAAACCGATAGGCATAATTCCCCCAAATGGTTTTCAGACTCCAAAATTTGAAGATTCATCAAGATCTGGAGGTCGCATTTTTTGACAATTAGTTTTCCACTATGGTCAGTACCGGAATTAAGCCCTGTAGATGCCTATAGGAAAGCTTCCAAAACTAAATATTTTTTCATTTAATCTCTATAACAGCAGTTTTTAAGTAACAAATATTAAGACGAACTGAAATAAAAAAATATAAAGTTTAACTTCAAAAAAAATGGTAAAAAATTTTTTGCACAATCTAAATACTTTAATACAAAGCATAATTAAAAGGACTGTTGAATCTGCCAGCCAGCTGCAGTACAATGTGGACCACACTGATTAGAAAACATGAAAAAAAAATCGTTCTGAATTTAAGCGATACTTGATTTTAATTTGAATAAATTAAATTAGCTTGCAAATTACGCAAAAGAAGGCCACTTAGCGTCGAGAGCCCAAAAAGTGGCGGGGGCCCTAGGCCGTTGCCTTATTTGAGAATCCGGCCCTGATTATGGTAACATCCCATCTTTGGTAACGTGTTTCGGTATCCTTTACATCTTGGATGAATCTGTCTCCTTTTAAATAAATATGTAGATGTGAATGAATTTTCAAGCAAACGTTTTTCGTACGTCAACGCCTACAAATATTTCCTATTTTTATTTGCCCTCGGACAGTTCTGTGAACTTGGGACAGAGATATTTGAGGCATTCTCCATCTTTTGGCAAATACTTAAAAAACTGTTTCATAAATCTTTATTTTATGCGTAGTGGCGATAGTAGAACCTTTACCCGAAGAACCAAGTTTTAGATAACGTCCTTTTCATCGGGGTTTAGAGTCCTCGATGGTCCCATAAGCAACCAGCAGGAGTGACCTGCCCGAAACTTTCTCACATACGACCAGTAATGTGGGGTGGGTAAACACCCAGTAGGTAAATATTCTTGGGGTATTTACCCATGCCTAGTTATTTTGAGAAAAAAATTATGAATGGTGATTTACAAAGAAACATATAAAATTCATCAATTCCTGAAACTTAATATTTTGCAAAAATTACGTGTTTTCTCAATTTTTACGCTCGCTTTATTTAACGTTTTTGAGTAAGAAATCTTACTACAGATATCATGCAAAATTTCACCATACCTTCCATCTGGAAAATGTCAGAACGAAGTTTCGATTCGGGTTGCCATAATTTCCGAAGCGCGTGTTTGCGGCTCGCTACAATTTCCTTCGTAGACCGCCAAGGTCAAACGTCAACCGTACTAACTTGAGTAAAACAAGTATGCGATTATACAGACCTACAGACAGTCAACCTATGTCGGATTTGGCCCAAAATTTTATACGGACCTACATTTATGACGATAAAACTGTGTACCAAATTTTATCCATCTAGCTATTTAAGTTTCTGAGTTATAGTGTTCACATGACTGCGGACATACAGACAGACATTTGTATGTCCGCGGATATCAAATTTTAGACATTTTGTCTAAAATTTGATAGAAACCTACAAATTATGTTTAAAGACCACATACCAAATTTCATCCCCGTAGCTCTAATAGTTTTCGAGTTATGTTCACAGGCATGATTCCAAAATTGTGTTTTTCGGACTCGGGGAGGTCTAAAACGTGGAGATTCGTCATAATTTCGAGTTCGAATTTTTTGACGATTACAATACTTTCTCGTTGTATACGAGAAAGTAAAAAAAGCACAGATATTTCGTGTACCCAGATTGTTGTCCCAAAGTATGGATGAAATTTTGAAATTCCCATAAACCAACCAGTGGTGGTCATCATACTTTATTTTCTGCAGAGTTAGATCTAAATCCTTTTAATTTTCTACAAGATGTATTGAATGCCCGACAGAAAAAGAAGCAAATTTATTATTGCAAGCAGCAGGACTGGCTGCCTTAAGGCAAACTTTTGAGGAATGTATAAGTAGGCGCCACTCATCGGAATTTATTAGCTTTTAAATTTGCATTCGCCCAATACCCCAGGGACATCGATACAGTAAACAAGATTCCCTCTTTTGAAGAAAAAAAATGGAATAAAACCTCCCTGTTGATGCCTTTCCTTTAAAAATGATGCTGCAACTGATTAAAAAAAAACTATTTCGAAAAATTACAAATTTCACCATGAATTATACTTAAAACCTTATTTTTGTAAAAAAAATCCGAGGTGATGGAATTTTTTAAGTATTTTTTCGTTTTCAAATTGCGAAAATCTGTAGAAAACAGCCAAAAATTCTTTGCCGTGTAATCTACTAATGGCTGATAACAGCTGTCTGCAGAGTTGAGATTCCGTCAAAGTATATTCACAGCACCAGCTGAGGAATTTTGAATATCCGAATCCGTGTATATAAAAGCCTGATTTCTGAAAAATGTTTTACAAATCACTTTTGAAATTCTTATACCTAAATATTCGGCGTCTGGTTACATTTCAAACCACATTAAAAAAAATCACGAGATTAAAATATTTTTTATGATACAATTTTGGCAGTTTCGCTTTTCAAGTGTTTGTTTATTACTGAGAGTTCAAAATAAGAGATATCTTTTTTTCTGTAAGCGTATTTATATCGTGAGTCTTTTTTATCTTTTAGAACTGAAAAACTGATACTTCCTATGACGAAATTCAAAGTAAGTATATAAAAATGACTAATGAAGCACTACAACGGTGATTAATAATCAGCATTATCACATTCTTGAGATACTTGTTTAAGAAATCATCTGATAATGCCTAACCTTACTAAAGGAATTTCCTTAGTTGACTTTTGCTGGGTTTTCTGCTGTCCACCATTTCCAAGATCCATTACCGAAAAGATAGCCTTCATGCCGCCGCATCCAACATATGATGTGGCCCCCACTCAAAGTGAAACTATTCAGTACGCTTTTCACCTTTCTCCTGACTTTGATACCTCTGGATTGAGGAAAGTTATACAGCAGGAGGTTCGAGTAGTGAAAACCACTCTTGATAATAGCGTGGTTGTTCTCTACGTAAAAGGCACCACATCAAAGAAATTTACTATCCTCTATAGCCATGGAAACGCTGTGGA
>BGPR01004187.1:0-43463 GCA_013235015.1 Araneus ventricosus | reverse complement strand
CGGGACAATTTGAAATGATGAACAGCAAGCTAGTTTCAGAAATGTGAGTTTTCTACTTTGTTGTTGCCAGGTTACGTGCGACAGTACTGACGACAATTCAGGTAGATGGAATCTTCAAAAGCGGAGTCTAACATCAAGCAGTATGAAGTCAAACTTTTTAAAGTCAGAAAACAAACCAGAAAATCGTCCATAAACAAAGATTTTACCAAAAAGAAATAAAGAGATTTTTTAATAGTCTAGTCATGTAGTGAAATAAAAGAGTAGCATACTTCTAGATAAAATTAACTTATAATTCAATTTTATAAATTGCTTTTATATAGACCAACCAGTACGATGGTTAAGTGCATGTCTAGATGCCATATTCGTCCCGAAATACCTTGATAAAAGTTTTCGTAGAACCAAAAAAATTTTATTTAAGTTTATAAAATGTGTTTTTTGAAGGATCACTTGAATCGATTGTTTGCTGTTTTTGGAAACGTGAATTAATCGCCTTTTGTTTAAAATCGAAACTGAGAACACCTAAGCTGTAGGAGGCGTTTCGTTCGCGCTCCAAATCATGTACTGTCCCAGATAGTTATGTGATCGTGAATAAATTATGTAGTAATTGTTTTAGTTTGCTTGAGTGCATTTGGGATGTGTGCGTATCCTTCTCGATTACCAGCCTATTTTAATCCGATCTTTTCTTTACCTTCCTAATCCGTGATGCTGTTTGTTTTAATATTTCGCCTATAGAGCCCTTAGTGTATTTACTTCTGCAGCTGACAGTTTCTGTTTTTACACCACTGATCCAGAATGCCTCGGGGAACGAGTGACCACCTGAAATTTTATGAATTGTGTTGCCTTTTTTGTTGCCCGCCATGCCCCACGCATATCGCGGCCAAGCTGGCCTTCGTACCGCCCGAACGGACGTATGCTCTGATGGAATCCGACGAGTCCAAGTCGAACTACACTTTGTACCTCAACCGAAATTCTGAATGCCAGATAACGAAGGAGGAATTAAAGATGATAGAAGTGTTCTATACTCGGACTTCGAAGGGTAACCAAATTGCCTGCATGTATGTTAAGTGTTCACCTCATGCAAAACATACCATACTCTTTAGTCATGGTAATGCTGTTGATTTGGGGCACATGAGTAGTGCTATTATTGGTTTAGGATCCCGAATCAATTGTAATATCTTCAGCTATGATTATTCAGGTTATGGGGAGAGTGAAGGAAAGCCTTCAGAAAAAAATCTATACGCAGATGTTGATGCTGCTTGGCATGCTCTTCAGACTCGCTATGCAGTGAGGCCAGAAAATATCATTCTGTATGGACAGAGCATAGGGACTGTGCCCACCATCGACCTTGCATCCAAGTATGAAGTAGGAGGAGTAATTCTGCATTCGCCTCTTACCTCTGGTATGCGAGTTGCCTTTCCTAACACAAAACGTACCTGGTTTTTCGATTCCTTTCCTAGGTGAGTTAGTTTTTCACTCGTGTTTCTTGCCAGTAGATTTGAGAATGTGGTACATATGTTTCTGGGAAGCTTTCATATCCATCTCTTTGATCATTTTACTTTTGACTGGCTAAAGAATATAGGATTAATAGCATTTCGTAATCGAGGGTGTATTATTCATGATTACAAGTTTATAAATCCCTACCTCCCCCGAATGTTTATTTTTGTCATAAGAAATGCATGTGAAAATAACTTTGTCTGTTTTATTCTTCAATAATGTACGATTCTGAAATTAATTGTGTTGCACACCAATAAGTTCATAAGTAAAGCATTTATTATAATGTGTTCAAAATTTCAGTATCTTTTCAACTTCATTAAGAAAAAACATTACTTCATTTCTACTTAACTAATAAACTGTTCATTAACAAAACTTCAGTAAGACATTTCAAATCTTTCTTTGAAAGTGCTGTAATATCTGAATAATTCTATTGCTGTATTTTTTATACAGCAATAGAATTATTCAGATAATATTACATAATTATTTGATAATGATGTACATAATGATTATAATCATTATGTACATCATTATATTAATTATCTGATATTGATGTACATAATGATGATAATATTACATAATTATCAGATAATGATGTAATATTATTATCAGATAATATTACATTATTATCTGATAATGATCTTTTGCTAACTATACATGAGTAATAGTTAATATTACATAATAACTATTAATCATGTATAGTTAGCAAAAGATTTGAATCAACTATATATGATTATATAGATTCTTTTTTAAATTTATTGATGTATCAAAGCATATGTCTTTGGAACAATATGTGTTAAAAATATTACAATTCTTATCACTGTTATGTCTGCTTATTACTCCTGTCTAAGTATATATAGAACAGTAAAAATAATTATCTCAGCTATTTGGTATAGTAATAAAAGATAAAGAAAATCTAGCAATAGTACTTTGTATAAATGTCATAATTCAACCTCCTCTTCTAGATTAGTTTAATGTATTAGCAAGACTAATTAATGCCAAGAGGATGCTGTGGTGAAAGTGTAGATTATTATTTTTGACATTTTACTTTGTAATAATGGTTTTCAAAAATATAAATTGAAACCTTTTACAAATTCCTGTTCAAATCTAGAATTTAGTACACTTAAAATTGCAGCAACTCAACAAAGCAAGAACTTGACAGATGCATCGCATTGCTTGCATTAGCTTTGGTGTTGTTTTAAGAGTGTGTACCAACTTCTAGATTTCAACCCAAAGTCCTTTCTAAATTAAGTAATTACGTTGTTACTTTCTTGAAACTTGCTTTTGACTGTAGCAATTTTATTATGTAGCAATTATGCTAAATATATGACATGAAACCCATTTGCTTTCAAAAATCTGCTTTAACCGAGTATTTTCATTTATGTACAAATTTGCTTTTTGATCTGGAAACAACCACATTATTATTGGATAAAAGGTTTCTTGATGATGTTTTGATTTTATCAAAAGGAATGGAGCTTGTTTAAACCAGTTTTAGTTTTACATTTTGGGTGGTTGCTACTTGATTGGAAATTTGACAGTATCTTGAATAGATAACATTGTCATATGGCTTTAAAAATCTTATACGACCAAGTATGTTTGTTTATATACAAATTTAGTTTTTAATCTACAAGCACATCAATATTGGTTAAAGGGCTTCTTGGTGACGTTTCGATTTTGTCAAAAGAAATGTAGCTTGATTAAACCAGTTTTAGTTTTATGGTTTGGATGGCTACTACTTGATTGGAAGTTTCACTGTAGCTTGAATTGTTAACATTTAATTTCTTTTTTTTTTTAATATTTGATCTTAATATGCTTCAAGTATGACAATATTAAGTGATAAATTGTATTTTATTGTAAACTCAAGACCATTTATTTGAGTTATTTTGCTGTAAAGACACGGGGAAAGAACTTACTAGAAAAGAAAGTCGACTGATTTTATTTGCCTTTTAGTATTAACATTGAAGAAAGGAGGGCAAAAAATTTATAGAAATGCCATGCTGTTTTAATCCCTTAACGGTCGCGCCCGTCATATCGACATGCATCGAATTATTGCATTTTTAGGCTTTAAAACTAAAATTTAATCATTAAATTAGCTTTATAATGTGACACAAATTATGTAGACTCCATAAGCATCTCAAGTATTCTATACCTTCTTAGATGAATAAAAACTACGGTCCTCTTCTAAAACAGAAGAGGTCATCTTATTCAATATTAAAAAAAAAATATGATCCTTAAGGAGTTTAAGCTTCCGTCTTTTTTCTATAATATTTGAGAACGCTTTTTACTGGTCAAATTTAGTTATTTAAGCGTATGTCTCTCGAACCTGAAATTCCTAGCGAATTTGATAGCAATCTGCTTATGTAACAGGGTAGCGACAGAACCGGGATATCAGGGAAAAGTCGGGGAATTTTATCGATCTGGAAAAGTCGGGGAAATTCGTAAAAATATCTAAAATTCAGGGAAAATATCTATTTGTTTCTTGAGTAAATTAGTATCTTATGTGTAGTATTATTTGTAATAATAAATGGAATTTAAAAAAACTTATATTCATTTATAAAAGCATAAGTTTTTTTGATTAGAGTAATTAATTTCTTATGATTTGTTAAAGAATAAAGATTTGAAGTAATATTTCGGCAATTTCTCTTGTTTAAATCTTTGCAAAAATATATATTATTTAGGTATGTATAATTATACTATTTTTATATTTAAGCTGCAACATGTTATTTTGGTACTCATGCAAAGAGCACTGATTTGAGCAAAGATCATAATAACCTTTACTGTTAATATAATTTAACTTGTGTTACAAAGAGTAGTTTTAATGCTTCTTAGAATTCTTATGCAGTTTTAGAAGCAAAGTATTTTGTTAAAATTTACAATATTTTTTACTATAAGAAATGTAATATACTGTTTTAATAGATTTTTTAAAGATGTTCATCCCTTTTTTAAAAATTAAATTTCATAAAAATATATTTTTTCATATTAAATAACTGGTAAAAGTTTTTTTAATAATGTATATTGTTCACATACAGTGATTCTGAGTAGGGAGAAAGCCAGGAAACTAATATAATTAGTAGCCGTAAATCAGGGAAATGTAAGTTTAGTCAGGGAAATTTTTTTCAGTTTCTGTAGCCACCCTGTGTAATAATGTTTTATCTTATTTTGTGTTGCAGATTGTTTTACTATTTCTTTTAATTTTTAAATGAGCTTGTTTGCAGTTCGTATTTCTCTGTTTATGATGTTATGTTATGTCTGTGAAATATTTGGAACGTTCTGTAAGCTTTATATTTTTTGTATTTTCTTCTTTTTGATTGAAATCTCTTAAAGCTTTAAAAATTAAAGCTTTTAAATTTCTAAATGTACAAACTGAAAAAAATAAAATTGTCTGGACCTTGTTTCCTCAAGTAGTGTAGTCTTCTATCCGCTTTTTTTCATGAAGGTTTAACTCTATATTTTAGTGATAATTATTAGCCATAGTTGTTTAGAAAAATCAGTCGGTTCACATTCATGTTAGATATCTTTAAGAAAATGATAATTTGGCACATCTTTTATGGCAATTTTTTGCATATTTTCTTATTATTTGCTTTCATTAGTGAAGTTTTGCTTATTAATAACTGCAAAATCTGTTAAGGAAAAACATTTTTTTCCCTTGATTTTTGGTAATTACATGTTGTGTATCAGATTATATTAGGATAATATTTTAAATACAAAATATTAAATATTATTACAAATTCTTTACTTTACAAATTAATAAGTTTCCCTTTCAGGTAACCTCAAAATCCATGTTTGAAACATCTTTTAGTCGGAGCTAAAGTTAATTAAATCATTAGGTATCGGAGATTGAGGACTGACGATTCTGCATGCTCCAATAAAGCATCCGTCGCTGGCACACAAACTTGATTATTTTATTCTTATGAAACAATTGAGTAGGAATTGTTTTGGGCTAAATTTTTTTAATAATTTGATGTGCTTTATTTAAGATTTATTTGATGTAGTACTTGTGTATGCATTTGTCATAATTGCACGACATTTTTGAGCCATGTGTTTCATAATTTTTTCTTGGGTGTAAAACAAGAAAAAGGTTTAACCTTGGAGAGGTTGAAAGTTCAATCACAGGTGGTGTGGCGTCTGACAGACACCACAGTCTTTGCTTATTAATAATTATAAAATATTTTAATAATATCCTTCATTTATGTTTTTACTGCATCTTATATCATTTTTATAAGGGAGGAGAACGTGCAAACTTTTTTCAACTATGAATGAAACTATGGCAATGAAATAAAATTTGTGTGGTGTCTGTCTGATGTTCATGACCTTTCCATGATTAACTGACGGCTATGGGCTTAAAATTTGATTTTAAACTTTCTGAAATTAATTTAGATAAATTTTATCTTTCCAGCATAGAAAAAGTGCCGAAAGTGACAGCTCCAGTTTTGGTTATCCATGGTACCAATGATGAGATTATTGATTTTTCACATGGCCAGGCAATCTACGAGCGCTGTCCTAGAGCTGTTGAACCACTGTGGGTAGAAGGTGCCGGTCACAACGACATCGAGCTGTATGGGCAATACGTTGAAAGACTTTGCAAATTTATCAACGAAGAACTTGGGACCTAGTAGTGTTCGCTTTTCACTCTTGCAGCTAGCCGTTTCTCATCACTGTCATGAACAGCATATCAGGTTATCATAGCAAAGTACTTGTTATCCACAAGAAAGAAAAAAGGATTCACATAAGAAATCGCAATATTTGCTTCTGTAAATGAGTACAAAAGCTTTGAGAAAATTTAATCTGTGATTTCATTTCTTGTGTTTAAAGATAAAAGAAAATTGTGTATTGGTTTACAGTGACACGTTAAAATTAATTTTCTGTTAGTTAAACTTGCAAAGTCCATTTATATTTAGCAAACTTTTTTTTCAGTATTTTTTTATTTATAATTTTGTTTCTCCTGCTGAATGAAGTATAAATAAAGTTTATGTATAAATTTAGATAATTATATCTGATTTGATGCAATTAGTTGCAGATTAATACACCATTGCAGTTGAAATTTTTTGAAGTAGTATACCATCTTCTTGATTTATGACCATCTGCACTTACAACCACAAAAAATAAATTTTAAAATAAAACATAATATCAGGTTGTATTTTTGTTGAGAGTGCATATGGATTTTTCACATTATGTACAGTTATTATATGTACATAGATTAAATTTTTATGTTTTGTGTACAATTTTTGTAACCTGTTTAAATGAAAATAGTGTTGAAAAATATAAATCAAGACTTATGGTCTATTCGACATGGACCTGTCAGACGGAATGGAATTGATTGCAAGTCAAAGAGGATCTGCATTTGTCTTTTCACTGTTAATTACTTTCATACAACCTGAAATTATTGAATTCATCATTCCACATGCACCTGAATTGCATTTCTGGTAAAATTGGCAGTACTGTTTTTAAATGGTAATTATTGTTAAAAAAAGTTTTTCCACAAAAATATAGTAGGCAGAATAAGCCAAATCTTGTATGGTGGGTTAAAAATTTAAAAAAAAAAAATATCATGCTTTGTTTTGAAGAAATCGAAACAGAATTTAGAAAAATTACTTGCATAAAAACTTCATGATATGAATTTTTAGGTTTAATTAGCTATGGAATAATAATTTAATTAATAACTAATAATTTACATTTTCTTAAAATAACTATGCAGAAGTTTTAATTTGCATTTTTTATAAATGGTTATTCAGCTAGTTAAAGAATACTCGTAAAATTGCAATAAAGGGCATTCAATGTTAGATAAATGTACTTGTATTTCAATGTTTTGTAAGCTAAATGAAAAAATATTAAAGAAAATCATAACCTTTTAATTAATATACACTTAGGAAAGGCATCGACTAAATTCTTGTTTTAAAATCACACTAGTATTTTGATAAGGTAGATTAGTTTTATTTACTTTGAAATTATATTCGAAATAATATGCTTCTGAATTTTACAGTATGAAGATAAAGGAAATAAATAATATAAAATCCTTATCCTGTTTCAAGTTACTGATCTTTATATTCATCACGAATTGTTTGATATGAATTTTATAAAAAATATTCTATTTATGGCCTATTTTAAAAGTGCTACTTATCAATGTTCATTTTTGCATAAGTAAATATGAAGTACACTAATCAGAATTGATATAATTAATAATTTGAAAGAAAAGTATGCAGCTAGAATTATGGTGTTAGTTATTGCAGGAGTGTGTAAATTTTAATTGGGTATAACATTTTTTTTAAAGTCATTGAATTATTTTAATTTTTTTTTTTTTGGAGCTACAATGATTCTTTTATATATATTTTTAGAACTAAAACTTGCTTTTTAAAACTTTGTTTATGATAATTAAAATCAAATGCATTATTTCATTGTATATAATTTTATATTTAATTTTATTGAAAGTTTTGTTTAGTTGTCCAGTTTTTATTTGTCTGATGTTGTGCATTTCAAAAATAAGGGAACCTACTATTGGACTAAAATAATTGTAAAGTGGGCCAGTTGATATTTGAGTAAATTTTTCACATTTTTGAAACCTTGTTTAATATTTAAACTGTTTACCTGAAGTTGGGTAAATTCTTGATCATGTATCAATTATTATAATTGTTTGTGTGATATCTCTGGCTAGTAATAGAACACTAAAATTATCATTTATGAATGAATAATAACTCTTAATTTAAAGCAATGGAGCAGTCTAAGTATTTTGTAGAAAGACTTGTTTCATTGATTGAACTGTCTTGTACATCAATACATTGTTATTTTCAGTAGCATATTACAAGTCATATTTCTGTTTCGTCGACTACTGATTTGAATTTGCTGTTGACTTACTTTTCTTGTCGACTGAACTACTTAGTACTTATTAACTTATATTTGAAATGCACTTCATAGAAGAAAGCAGAAGATTGTCTGCAACATTTTTTTTTTCATTTATTGTTCCTATAATTTTATGTTGTTCCTATTTTAATTGCCAATTAACATTTTTTGATGGGTATTCCAATATATCTTTTACTACCATCTAGTATTTATGTATTTTACATTGATTTATTAGGTGTAGGATGTTTCTATTTTATTTGCGTTTAACCAAAGCTGTTGGTTTTTGAAAATTCTAAAATCATTTTTTAAGATTTGTTTGATTATTTTTCAAATTTCATAAAAACAATTAAAAAGAAAAAATAAATAAAATTGCTCTAAATTTAAAAAAAAATGATAACATAGCATTTATTATATATCATACTTCTGCATTATGTTGCTAACTTTCAGTATGCCTATTTAAAAAAAAAAAAAATCTCTGTATTGAAGCTTTTAAAAAAAGTAAGGAATAGTAAGATTATGATAAACAACCATTTACAGTTTTTGTATTCTTGAAATATGAAGAAAGCCCGATCTATTATATTTAAATAATAACTAAGCAAAATCTGAATTTTTTCTTCATTGCAATTTTTGCTATTTTGTTCAGTTTTGCTCATACAGTAAGCACCGAATTTATGTCAGTAGACATTATCTAATAATTACTTTTATTTTTTGTGATATTTTGTAATGGTTCATTAATCATAGCTCTTTTGAAGGAGGAAGGGTCGTGCTTTTTCATTAAAATATTTTTTGTAAAATTAATAGATAATTTTAGTGAAATCTTTCCTCCCTTTTAGAAATTAATTCCATTAACCATTTGCTCATTACTCCTGTAAAAATTTGTTTTAAGTCGTGGAATTATGTAAATGCGTGTACAATACAATTTCTTTCTAGTTCCCAATAATAATTTAAATATCTATTTTAATCATATTTGTAGGGTTATATATTTCTTCATATAATATTGAAATGGAGGTATAAGGTACAAGCTAATTTTTTGTATTGTAGAAATTGAATAGGTTTTAACTTATAAAAGGTACACTTTCTTTTCCGTCTATACATATTAAGTAAGGAGGTGAAGCAAATGATTCTTGAAGATTGATCCTTTTTTTAAAAATTTTATAAACTATATCTGTATAAGTTTATATCTGTAGTCTACTGTATTGCTTTATTTATTGAGTTAAATATAAGATTACATTTATTCATTCATTATGGTTAATCAATGAATATAAATTTATAAGTGCTTATGGGCTGGTTTGTTTAAGCAAGATAATAAGCTTAAGATATTTAAGCCTTTTTTTTCAGACTATGTTTAAAAGACTGTTTTGAATTTCTTATTTGTGGATAAATGTTTTCTTCCTTATTTTGTTTCCAATTTTTTCCAGAATAATTTCAGGCCTCAGAGAAAAATTTTAATTTCGACCTTAAAGTCGTTTTCCTCAACAGAAAACCTATTCTAATTTTGAATCTGCATGGATGGAGGCTTCTGATGAAATCATCCGTTCTTCACCCATTACTCAGATTCTTCCTCCTTTTTCATTCATTTTTTTTTGTTAATATTGTATTTTTACCTCTGTCACAGTTAAAACTTTCCTTATTTTGTTTTAATATCTTTGTTTAAACAGATCATTTAGTATATTAGTACTTTTTTATGCTCTCAATCTAATTCTAAAATTTAATGCCTGACAGACATCTTTATATATATAAATTAGCATATCTTTTGTATTGGTATCTATGCAACTTCACATCTATGCAACTATGGAAGTAATATGATGTGTAGGGAATATTAAATATCGTATATAAACAATATATATGTTGACAAACATTGAAAATAAAATTGGAGTGCTATAATCTATTCTTTGTCATGCCACTCCATACCACATTGAATGAATTGTCCAGTAAATTAAGAAAACATATAGGTGTACCTATATTTTATGGTTGCAAAGACGTCTGTGTAAATGTGTCAAAATCGTAGGATTTGTAACATTGTTAATGTTAATTGGTATTTAAGGATTTAGTTTTGAATTCGGGTGGCATATTTAAAAGTGCTTGTTCTTGTCTATCACTGCACTGAGTATCCCATAAGAGAGAGATGCTGAATCTGTTTGAGATGTATGCTCACCCCTTGGCTGCTTTATCTCAAATAAGAGAGTGAGAGAAAAAAAAAGAACTTTGTATTATTTTAATTTTATTTTTCTTGGGACCATGCATTATAATATCGAATGATTTAAATTTTCACATACAGAAATAACTTAAAACCTCTTCATTTTCTGTAAGAAATTCAACTTATTCTTCTCTGAAGAAATTAAATTTAGGAAACAATAAGGTGCTTAAGTACAGTTAATATTGCTGTTTTTATATTCTAAATATGTATTTGTATAAAAAAAAATTTCAAAATTTTAGATTTGAATTTCAGAATAGTTCCAATCATATGAAGAAATAAAATGCATTTTAACACTTTGACTTTCGAAAAGGTACAATGCGTAAATTATCAGTTATACTGGCTTTTGATTTTTCTAACTAAATAAATAAAACGGGAGAAAAAAACATTTATAAATTTATCAATCCTGTGTTCTTGAACCTCTTTCATTATGTAAAGAATAGTTTTTAAATGATTTCTTAAGCATTTTCTTTCCATATTGATTAATATTTTGTCATGTGAATAATCAGATATTCAAATATATTCTTGGTTTCCTGTTTTTTCATCTTCCTGTTTAGTTAAATTGTTTCAAGTTTGTACATTTTTCTAAATACCAGACTTTAAAATATTGTTTATAATGAAAAAAATATTAAAAGCTACCATTCAGCTTGAATGGTAACTTTTGAAATGAAATGGTAGTTTAAATGAAATGGTAGTATAAAAAATTTGCCACAGACTTAAAAGGGTTGGTCTAGCCAAAAGGTTGATTCATTTGAATAAAAGAATAGTTTTTTTTTATTACCATGGATAAGATGAATTGCATTTTGTAATGTTTTTTCAATGTTCTTTTATTATATGAATTTTCTTTTTATGTTCAGAATCACTTGAAAGCTAACTTAGTGCCCATAAGAAACTTTTATAATGGATTTTACTGCTGCAAATGCATATTTGTTTGTTTTTTTTAAATTTCAAAGGTTTGTTCATTAGAAGTCTATGCATTTAAGAGGTTACTAGTCAAAATATTGAGGTATTTAAAATTCTACACAAGAAAAACACTATTCACCAGTCATTTTACTGACCTGGTGTTTTGTATGTTCTGAATGCTTAACTGATTCTTTAATTGTGATATTAATTCATTATAATATCTGGTTAGAATATGTAAAATATTTATTTATATATTTCATATTGTGAGGGAAAATTGTGATTTTATGTGGACATGCAATTTGAGGTCAAACTGCATCATGTGGTTGTATGCAAACTTTTGTTATGTCATCATGCATATGCTAAATTGTATAATTTTTCATGGCAAAATGCTCGATTTTCAATAATTTTTATGTAGTTGAGTCTTCCGTAGAAGAAAATGCTCAATAACTCTGTTAAAATTTAGCAATCGAATTGTGTGTCGACTATCAACCTTTGTTACTATTTCCTTAGCTGAGCCCCGATTCTCACCAAATTTGAATGTTAGCGCTATTCCATAAACTACAACCAGTGGTGATGTTGCAAAATAAGCAGTGCCAGAACACTCCAACTTGGCTGACAAAAATTCAGCTATTTTAAGAAGGTTTTTAGAATTATTTCTTGTTTATTTCTCATAAAAAAAGGAAGTATCAGAACTTGCGTTTCAGCTCTACTACGCCCCTGTCTGCAACATTCATTACTTAGATTTGTGATGATAGTTATCACAATATTTTATTGGCAAGTTATTGCTATTATTTGACAGATTTTTGTCTGGAGCCCTGCTAATGGAAATGTACCCAAATTTATTGCATTGTTCCTGATTATTATGAACAAACACTCAGTGGCGGCTCGTGAGCTCAGAAACGAGGGGGGCTGCAAGATAATATTTATCAAGAGAATACTTTTTTTAAAAAAAAGCTACTTGAACTTTCAGTAGTCCAAATTTTTTTTATTCTAAAACCAGATATGAAATTTTCTGCTTTTCAAACAAATTAAATAACCAGCATATATGACATTTACTGCTAGTTTTACTAACATATAGAATGTTGATGTGACAATTCTGCTGACGGGGGGGAAAAAAACCCAGAGCTCCACATACACACTTCCCTCCTCCTCTTCACTCCCAACACTCTTCCAAAAATGAATATCTTCTTCAAAAGAAATCTAGCCTTCTATCAAGAGAAAGCGAATAATCAATCAACCAGATGTGTTTCTGTCGACGCAACACAAAACGAAACCAAAACCCATAAACAGCCAGTGAGATTGCCACTTTGTGTGGGAATGAAGAAAATATGAAAATCAAATTAAAAACAGCATCCTTTTCTCATTCAGTTGGCTCTGTGCCAGCCAGAACTGTATAAGTTAAAGGGAGAAAGGGTTGCTTTTTCTCTCCAGATTTTCTGCGCAGTGAGCAAATTTTTTTTTTTGGGGGGGGCAGAGTACTTTGCAGCTCAGACCTGCTTCTCTCTTACTTTTTAATTCATTTTCTGTCTTTTCAATTTTTTATTACTTTCTTTTTTTGCATTTTCGTAAGTCATAGAACTCTGAGAGTGAAAAAGTAAGCGAATAAGATTAAAAACAAAAATACAAGTTTAAAAAAAAGTTTGGAGAGTGCTGAAGCTCTGCAGCCCTAATGGTTGAGTTGCCACTACAAACACCTGAAATATTTTTTCTTATTTCCACAAAACCACAAGTGTCCTCAAAGTTAAAAAAAAAAAAAGTTATGTAAGGAGTTACAAGTATTTTTGTGTTTTTTGCTTTATATTCGAGCTTGGAAATTCCTTTTTGTATGAGAAAAAAGCATGCATGGCTTTCTCATGGAAATGTTAACATATATCTGAAACTTAATAGCAAATATTTTGTCATAACCTTTTTTAAGAAAGTACTTTTCTGTTGGAAGTAGGAAAAAATGAGGTTGACTGACTGATACTGGAAAATTTCAGTACTTAATTCATTAGCATTTTCTGATATATCAGTTGATGTAAATTTTTAACTGTAATATTTATTAATGCTGCTACTTTTCTAGAATGTTGTGATCATGATTTATTAGATAGTTTTAAAAGTTTTGTGTACTGTTCATGATGATACTATAATTGACTCTTGTAATGTGGCTTGACTTATACAATTAAACTTTCTTCTTCAGTACTTCATTTTCTTGTTAAAAAGAACTTTTGCTATTCTGTTTCCATTCATGATGGAGTAAATAATGATATTTATTATACAAAAACTGTTAAACTCTTTCACTTTGACCACATTCAAACTGAGTTTTTAAAATGTGCGATTTCCTGCATTTATGTGGTAACTGCGAAATTTGCGTGTCATCTCACGATGAAGGTACTTCGTAGATGATTCAGTTGCTGTGTTTGAACCCATTGCTGCATATTTATTTTAGTTTAAAAAATATTGTAATTTTAAAATGCAGGTTTTGTAGTGAATAGTATATTTTAAATGAACACCCTGTTCTAATTGTACCATTCAAAGTCAATTTGAATCTTTTAAGAAGCAAGATATTTGTGCTGCGAAATGAATCTTAATTTCAATTCATTATAGTCATAAATTAGTTTTTAATTTAATATTAAAATCTAATTTTTTCCTTCATTGTATTCATAAATAAGCTTACTGCACAGGTACAAAACAGTAGTAATTCAATAGTAATAATAAAACAACTGGAACTTTGGTTGCATAATTAATAAGTCACCCCTCAAGGTCGTCTTGTGCAATGGGCTTTACCCCAGGGGCATCATTGATCCAAGGGCACCTAAAAATCTACAGATTTTATTTTAATTTTGAGCCAATATGTTTATTTAATTATCTTAAATATGTTAAAAATATGATTTGGCTTATAACTAGAGTGCCATCAATTATGTGATGTCTCATAAGCTAGTATTTCAGCTCAAAAAATATTCTAAGCTGTTAATCAGAGAACAGGTTACTTTTATTTTTTAATTTTTCTGCTCAATTATTTTATTTGCTTGATATTTTCGTTGGGCCATAGACGCAAAACTTCCTAGTTATGTATCTGATGGGGTGACAAATTACTGTAGCCCAGGGTGCTGAAATTTAAGATGACCCTGTCCCCCCCTTTTTTAATACTGTCATTTAAAAGACACGTTTTCTCTAAAAGTTGTCATAGTTTTAGTAGTTTGCAATGAAAAAAAGACAAGGTTAAGCTTGTGATACATTTTATTGAATTTATAAAATTTTTGTTTATTGATATCGTCAATACAAATGCTAACTATGATATGCATGAAATTTACTCAATACTTAGCCATAAAACATCAGTAATAAACTATGATCTTTTTGATAGATTACAATTGCTATTTCTTTAGTTTGTAAAGGTATTTCAGGTTCAGGAAATTGCCACCGTATGCGTCATTTCTGAAGAAACCCCCAGAGAACGGAATTGAAAAACATGTTTTTTCATGTTTGATAATTTACATTTGTATTGACAATATGCATAATTGGCACATTTTTATGTTATAAATATCGATAATTCTTGTCCATCTTATTTTATGCATTGTTTTAACACATCTGTAGGGATTTTAATTATGCAAACATCCTAGATTTGACTATCTATATTTATCTTGTATATCTTGCGATTGAATAATTTTAAGAGGAATTTTGATCTAAAAGTTTTTTGTCTTATTCGTATTTAATTCCTATGGGATGGTCATCATGGCATTAAGTTGAATCTTGTCTGATATATTTTTGGGATGGGGCTGTGTGCCATTTTCCCATTCTGCTAAAAATCTGCCCCTCCCTATCTTCGAGGCCCCATTGCCATTTACATTAGTTTGGAGAATGGGTGCTCACCTCATCAGTTGACACTGATTTAAAATTACAAACTTCATCGTTAGTATCCTTCTTATAGTTTCAAAATGGCATGCTGCTTTAACAAATCAATTCCCTTTTTGATTTCGCAGCCAAAGTGAAAGAGTTCATGTAAACACATGCTTTATTTGTTGTCCAAGAAGCCATGAAAATCTATTGTGTAACTTGTAATGTATACTCAAATCATCTATCCAATGTTTATGCTATATATATATTTCCTTTTTATACACATCGTCCGTTTATTTTAGTCAGCACTGTGCATTAGTATCGGTGATCTTGTGTTGGTAGTTTATCTGTTTAAACGTGGGATCAAATGCTGTTAAGAGCTCTGAGCAAGAGACTTAGTTGATAATAGTTTTTTGTTACGGTTTATGTGATTTAATTGATTGAGATTTTATATTTGTGGAGTCATTTTTTTCCAAACAAAGTGCTCTAATTTATTTGTACCGACTGAAATTTGTATGTGCGTACATAAATTATTGTTTTAAAACTATTTTATCTTATTATTCTGGAACATTATTTGTAGGTTCTTGATTGGAACATTTCTGTGTATTTGGCATTTGTAAATGATGTGTGCAATTGCCGGGATCTACTTATTATTATGATTTTCACTGTTTTGGATTGCAAAATGTTTTTTGTTCTGTTCTATTTACATGAAAATATTAAACATTTGTAGAAAAAAATCACCATGTTTGATTTCACTGGTAATATTTTAAACTGTTTTTGTGTGATATTTTCAAGCTTTACATGCTTAACCTTTCAGCCTTCTTGGTTTTTTTAATTTGATTTTGGGGGATTTTCAGCAACAAAGGCTATTATCCCCTATTCATTCCATAGTTCTTTTCAATCCGTAATCAAAAAAGAGGTGAAAATTGCCATCAAAAGGCGGGCTAAAATTATTGCCGATCTGATTCGGTCAAGAGAAAAAAAAATAGCACCCTCCTAGAAAGGCATCCATATTCTTTTCGACTTCTTGGTGGTAATTGCCATCTTCGCATTTAGATTTACTTATATATTTAGAATTCTGCACATTTGAGAACAGGGGGGAAAAAAATCATTGAATGTTTTTATATTATACTTTTTTTAAATTGTGATGTATTTCAGCATAATATGAAGAATCAGAGCCTTCTTTATCAAAAATAATATATTTATTGGACGTCTCCCACAGCACAAACATGTAAAACATACACTTACATCACTGACTTCTGGCATCGAATTCCATGTTCAATTCATCAATATTCTTTAATGTTGCAAGGCAACGTTAGCAAAAGACCAATATATCGTTGCCATACTATTTTTATAATCTTTAGAAAAGAATTAGGCCAAACGATACTTTTAATTAATTTCTTTTTCAGCCAAACGATATTTTAAAAATTTCTTTTATGACCAAACGATTTTTTTTTATCTAATTAATTTCTTTTCTTCAATATTTTAATAATTCTACAAATATATTCGTTCAACGTACTCGCTTCGGCAGTACATATACTATCCTTTTTTTTTTAAATATTCATTATAACTTGTAATCTATGTACACTACAACTCCGGTTAACCGAACCAAATGGGGAGGGGGACCGTTTCGGATAACGATTTTTTCGGTTAAGCCCTGAATATCTATTCTTATTTTGTATTTAATTACAGTACGTATTTCTGGAATGTTTTTTGAATGTAAAACGAATTTAAAACTGTTGGCTACACTTATGTTCTTTATTAAAATTAACCCTTCGTCGGGCGCGAACAGGCACAGGTAAACAATATCGTAATTATTAATGCCCACTAATTTTTCTAAAATCAATCGCTGACTTTCTTGGAGAGGTTTAAAAAAAATAGTTATTGTTTGAAAAAGTCTTGCCTTTGTGATTATTTCCGTGCAGTACAGAACGAGTTTTTTGGATTTGCGGGATTTTTGGATAACCCGGGTTTTGGTTAACCGGGGTTTTATTGTATTTAAAATAATTGGCAAAACAAAAGAATGAGCCCCCCAGTCCCAACCACTGTATCGATTTCTCCAATTTTTTTTTATTTTATATGAAAGCTCATAACCCCTAGATACATCATCAATGTTCGCCTCGCCACCCCCACCCTCCATTTTAGAAAGAAATCGCAAAAACACTACTTCGCGGTACATTCTCTGTGGGAAAAACCTTGACTGAATGCCCAGCCTCAACAGCTGGACTGATTTCGTCACTTTGCAAACATATATAGCCGTTTAGAATGCTCCATGTTTATTGTGCAAGTTTAAAGTAGTATTTCGTCGCTTAGCAAGCAACACCACTACCTCAATTTTTTGAAATTTCAAAGATGAAGGAAATACTCAATTTTTCGCAAACACTAACAAATATTTCTGATTTTTTTTTTTTTTTCACATCTGGCAGGAACATGCGGTCTCATGTTTATATCAGATGTTTAAGAAATATTCTTTATTGGTTGCAAAATTTGAGTATTTTCTTCCTGTTTGAAATTTCAAAAAATTGAGATAGGTGGTGTTGCTTGTTAAGCGACGATTTTTAAACCTTATATTTTATAATCAACATGACACCTCAAGAACAGGAATGGCGCTAGAGTTTCCCCAACAGGGGACCACGACCTGCTGTATGGGGGGGACGAGTGTAATGAAATTGGTCTCAAATTTTCGCCAGATTATTATTTATCAACTACAACTGAATATCCCGTACAAATGTATTCCCCGACGGGGGGGGGGGGGGGCCCTGTCCTCCCTCTGGCGTTACCCCTGCTCAAGAATATTACAAAATACCTTGACCTTGAACTTGAATTTGTGTTACGGGATTTGAAGCAACAAAGGCTATTATCCCCTACTTCCAAACAGATGCAGTGCTAAACGTTCCATAAAATATCTTTTGTAGGTGATGGAAACTTTATTTCGAGCGATATCATACTCCATTTATGGCTCATAAAACTTATATACAGAAATTCGTGGCAAAGTTGCGCAAAATATTAGAACCCAAATGTTTTTTTTTTTATTATATAGCCTATTCCATTAATCTATATATAATATTTAAAACTGAAAAAAAGTAGTGTTTGCAAGGTGGCAGGACCAGTGCAGTGAAGTCAACAGCAGATGATGCTAGTCTGTATAATGAAAAAAGAGGGAAAATCGCTCAATAAGTTAATACCCCGTCTTACTTCAGTTGCATTGTTATTGGCCGTAAGATTCATTGTTACTTTCTCATATCCGAAGTATATAGAGAAAGTATTCTAAAAATTCGATCTCGAGTTTTTGATGAATCTTCACATGTTGTACCTCGTGAAGCTGAAAACCCATTTTCGGAATTATGTCCGCCTGCCTGTGAACATGATAACTCAATCTGTTAGATGGGTGTAATTTGGTATGCGGTTTTTACAGCAAAATTGTAGATTTATCAGATTTTGGACGGGAAGTCTTACCATTCATGTGCATGTAAATACCATAACATAAAAATGCAACAAGCTGGATGAATGAAATTTGTTGTACGTTTTTATCATCCGATTTGTATATATGTATCAAATTTTGGAAAAAATCCTTCGTGGGGTTGGATAATTGAGCGGTATCTCTATTCATGTGTCTTTAAACGCTATAATTGAGAAACTTAGATGGATGAGTTTTAGTATCCTGATGCCAAAACTGTAAGTCATTGTTTAATTTGGAGCAAATCCGTCGAGGGATAGACTGCTTGGCAGGTCATGTGTATGCGAGCGTAATAATTCGAAAACGAAATAGAAAAGAAATATTGTGTGTGGTTTTGACACTGAAATTGTAGATCTGTATCAACCTGTCAACGGAAAGATGTGCTGTGCAAAATGCATATTGTATAGCAACGGATTCGGAAACATTCCACGCTCTTGCGCATGCGCCGGGTGGAGTTATTTTCATCAAAATAAGGGGAAAGTGAAGAATGGAAGGGTGATGTTTACATTTTACTGAGTGTAATCTAACAAAGAACTCCGGAAATGCGCTCATATGACTCATTGCCTGACACCCCTGTTCCGGTGTAAAATCGTCCAAAAGTGGTAGTCTCGGAATCCGTTGCTGAACAGTACTACGGTTCTTTTCACTATAGGACGGAGATAAACACAGAATGTACTGCATCGTCTTTCCTTTAACCCGCTCATTCCATTCTAAAGTTTGAAGAACATTGCTGAATGGTGCTTTGTTAATGAGATGTTTCTTTTTTTTTCATTTTTAAAAATATGAAATATATGTTGAAAATTTTGGTTAACACTTTCTTTTACCTGGTCATATTCAGTGCACTGTGCCCCTTAAGTAGGGATGGAAAAAACCTTCCAGTTTTAAGCGAAAACCGGTGTTTTTCTTTCGGTTAACCGTTATTTTTCGGTTATTTTCTTGTCCCGGTTATAACATGTTATTTTAAAAAAAATTCAATAACCGGATCGGAAGATAGGCTTGATTTTAAGTTCGATTAGACTAGAAATTACCAAGTTATGAAGCTTTGAATTTCATCATCTTAGGCCAATCACCGACAGCCGCTTCCTCGAAGCGTCTGTTGGTTGGCAGATTACTGAAAGAGTCTTTATGAACAGATAAATGTTGGCCAATGGATTGATTTCCTGTAAAAACTATATTAACAAAAAAAAATGTTTACAAACGGCGTTTGTTTTTTTACAAAAAAAGCCCGAAAACCAGTTATTTTGAGCGGTTATAACCGCCAGGTTAAACCGTAGGTGAAAAAAACCCGAATAACCGAAACCCGGTTATTTTCGCAATAACCGCTATACCTACCCTTAAGCTGTGGGCTGGTATCCGAAAGATAAGTTTCTATATTTGTAAATATTTATCCAAAATTTCTGAAGCATGAAATGCAGTCAAACTCCGGTATAACGAACCCTAGATATGACAATCCTTTGGTTATAATGGAACTCCCGTGCCACTATTGTATTTTCAAATGCTTGTTACGATCTTCAAAAGTAAAGAATTCGGATGTACTGAACCAAAATTTCCACTTTTCAAGCTTAGATAGAGGTCTTTTACAAAAAAACACTACTTATTTTCGCATTAAGAACAAATATTTGTTTAAATATATTATAGCAGTGAAGAATCCAGGGGGATGCAGCTCCCCCAGAGCTAGACCAAATTTCTTGATTTGTTTCAAATCACTACACCTGTTTGCTCTTAATCTCTTTTTTTTAAAAAATAAACTGTGGCAACATTGCTTTCTGGCTTGACACGCTCGAAAAATTTCCCGCTTTTGTAGTCATTTCACTCGTACTTTAGCGTTAAGGTGGTCCAAAGCATTTTTACTTTCTCATATACGAAGTATACAAAGAGAAAGTATTGTAATCGTCAAAAAATTCGAACTCGAGATTTTGACGAATCTCCACGTTTTAGACCTCCCCGAGACCGAAAAACACAATTTTAGAATTATGTCTGCCTGTGAACACGATAACTCGAAAACTATTAGAGATACGGGGATGAAATTTCGTATGTGATCTTGACACATCATTGGTAGGTTTCTCTTCAATTTTGGCAACAAAATCCGTCTGCGGGAAGTTTGTCTGTCTGTCGGCTTTCATGTGAACACTGTAACTCAAAAACCTGAATAGCTAGATGGATAAAATTTGGTACACAGTTTTATCATCGTGAATGTAGGTCCGTATAACATTTCCCATTTGTAGGTCCGTATAATATTCCCTTGCCGCCCCTCGCTGCATCACTGATCATGCAGTGACGTAGCTAGGGCGTGAGGGTCATAACATGAATTTTTCAATCCATCCTCAATCATCATTGGTGTTTTAGCTTTTGAGAACGGCTTCCGGGGCCAGTGACGGTTTTTCGCACAGGTGTTTGCCTCGTACTTCGAGACCCTATAGGGGCCTCATCGCAGTGCTAAGCCGACGGCGAATTTAAAACATTGGGTAGGAGAAGGGGCCTCAATACAATTTTGTACCTGTGGCCTCATACCATCGAAATCCGACACTGCCAGGGGCATGGCATTTTTTGGCCCCTGATCGTATTTGGATTTAAAAGTCATTTGTCACCATGGCCAGTAGCGTAGAGAGGGTAAATGGCACCAGGAGAATAATACGCTATTTTTTTTTACCCCAGTCGTCATTAATGGCTTAGCAAGCAGAAATGGAACCCGAAGAATGATACTTTCATACTTCCCCATCATATTGTTACAAAGATGTAATGTTGCTTTCCTGCCTCGCTAGTCTTATAGTTGGGGAGGGAGTTTTACAGGGGTAAGCATGGAGTGACGGGCAGCGACCATTCCGGGACCCCTGACCTTGGAGACCATTTTGGCGACAAATCGATGATTCCAGAAAATGCGACCCTTTTCTCGATATCTCTATTAGGAAAAGAAACACGCTTGAATGTACGAGAAAACTCCATGTGACGTCACGGCTTGTCGGAGAGAGTATATAAGGACCGCGTTTGGATCAGAGAGAGTAGTTGTTGATCCACTGGAACGACTTTAGAGTTTCGTCTGCAGTGCGAGCTAGGAAGCTGGTGAGATGAGCGCCATTGAAAGTGCTGTTATTGTCGTTATTAGTGATTTGCTGACTGTTTGTGTTGCTAAATATCAAAGTGCTGAACTATTGTTACCTGTGAATTGTTGCCTGTTCACGTCGCTAATGCGTGCAAGATCTATTGTTTCCTGTTACCTGTGATACGTGTTTTCCTGCATATTTGTGAATAAACCTTCATTCTCCATTATCCGGCGTGTTGCACATTTTACACCATACACCCACAGAATGATTTTTGTAACAATATTTTGCTTTAAAAAGTGACATAAAAACAGTAATGTTTTAAATCCATGACGCCCGGTCGCTACGCCACTGTGGTCATGTAATTTAATTTTCTTCAATAGGTATTTTAATACAGAGCAATTTTCGAAAGGATTTTTTTTAAATCTTATAATCTCACATAAAACATGTGCGCATCAAAATGAGAAGGTCTGGATGGAAAGTTCGTTAATTTAATCCTTTATAAGGCCATTTTTTTCTAGTAGTGGTATAACAAAATAACTTGGGTATTGAGATTTATTTTAAGAAAAGAAATTTATTTAGCTTATTGGATGACAGTAGTTTTTGTTAATTAATTTTATTAATTAATAATTAATTTTCAAGTCAAGACACTTCGTTATGGTTTGAGATAAGAAAATGGAACATCTAGGTTTTTGTTTCATCGAAATATTTGGCGAGAACTTACGCCAAACTTAAAAAATGCATTAAAAAAATTGATGAATTTGGTGGGAAGTATATTCCCACGGCCTTAGAAAGGATTAAAACGTCTATATTTCTAATGGTCGGGGTAAAAGATTAGCTATTTTTTCAAAGCATTTTGTGATGTTTTAGTGATTTAGAAAAACGTATTTTAAAATTTCTAGCTTTTGCCTCATTTAAAATGTGGAACTGTGGAATTTACATTCAGTTTCTAAAATAGAAGCTGAACTCCTAAAATCATTAGATATTGAAAAATATTGGTTAGAAAGAAAGCTTTATTGACGAAGATATTTCAAACGGAATAATTATGTTTGTTTTCGAAGTTCTATTTAAAGATAAAATACATCTCAATTTAAATATTCAAATTCTGAGGATTTTTTTTTTCATTTATCATTCAAACTCTTGATGTCCCTGAGAAGAATTTTTTCAAACGATCCGTCCTTCGTTTCGTCTTCTTCTCCAATCGGATCAAAGCTAAATGAAAAGAAAACAGATTTCGTTAATGAGAGCAGACGATAAAAAAAACATCTGCTGTTGTTGAATAAAAGGAAACGTGCAGGTGTATTGATTCGATTACGATTCTGATTATAATATTAATCGTTCTTGTGAAAGTATAAAACTACACATTAGGCCACTTAATGAATTTATTTTAATAATGTTTGTATTTTTGTAATAAATTACTGTTCAGTGATTACTCTAAAGTTTTAATTTATTTCACAGTTTATAATAATTCAGTAGTTTAATTTATTCTACTGTTTATTTTTTATTTCATATTCATGATGATTCATTTATGAATAGTCTTGCTTTAATTCAACTTGCATTTTACATGTATGATCAAATTTTTTTTGAGTTTTGCAGGCACCGGTTCTCAAGATCGTATAAATGTTTGTAAATATTGAACATGGGTATAAAGGACTTATTTTTTATGTTTTGTAAAGAAGAAGATACAGTCGATATATTAGTAATCATCAGAACTGCATACGGTTGGAAGATAAAGTTCCTCGATTTGTTTTTATCAGAACAAATTTTCATTCCACAAACCAAATTAATCAAACCATTTGAAATATTTATGCATAATGACTAAAATCACAATGAAAATGTTGGGGCAAAGGGAAGAAATCAGTTTACTTAAGTTAGTTTTTAAAAAAATATCACGTTACGTAAATATACAATGACAAATCCTGTTTTATTCCCTTTCCTAAAAGGGAGCCATAACTTTGGAAGATTGTTTCTTTTTGAGAATGGATTTCTTTTTGAAAGCGGTTATCTTGAGGTTCCCTTGATCTTTTATAAACACGATTTTGTTGCTATATTCTTTGTTTTGGTAACGATTAATAAGTACAATAGCTCATTTTATGCGAAAAAAGAAGAAATTACAAAAAGGGATTGTGCTGAAGCGCGGCCCCTCAATTTAATTTTGGAATCCTTTGGAGAAACTGCAGAAAGAAAAAAAGGAAAGTCAGTAGGAGATAACATCCAGTTAGATGTTATATGACCTGCGCAATTACGTTTCGTTCATGTGACGCATGTCAGTTAACTCTATTGAGCTGGACGTTCACGAGCGCTCCACTCCACTCAAATTCGATTGCTGCCCGTTAAAACTGGTCGCCGATGCGAAAATCCAGTGACAATTGGAGCAGTGTTGTCGAAAGTTTGGATTTCTAAATTGTCTGGACATCCAAGCGCTCCATTTTGACTGTCGGGCCATAAATGCGGAAATACAACCGGTGTAGATACGAGGCTCCCTTGCTTTAGAGAGAACCGGGAAAAGGCGCGAGTGGAAGCAGGTGCAGTTGGGGATCGGCGTGCCCGTAGATGATGGGTTTACGCGTAGCAGCTGTGAATGGCCTAAATTGGATGAATTGAAAATGGAATGGTGTGGAGTGCCACTACGCCATTTGCGTGGAGTAGAGTGGTCGTGAATAACGGGCTTTAAAAGTTTTAGCCTCATAACACTCTACACTGTGATGGAAGAGGGGATGATGTTGAATTTCTCTTGTTTCACTCTTCTTATTCGCTCTGTGTAGCGTAAACCACTGCGCCATCTGATGGCTGATTCACACCTGCTTAAATTACCGAACAGAGATAGATAGAGCAGTTGGCGAAGATAGACGTATATTGTTTCGTTTGCGAATACATATCCCATCTTGATGTGATGAGAAATTTGTCTAAGGCTGGACCAACAAGGCTGTGGCTAAGGGTGTAAAAGTCGGGGGTGGGGGTGCGTATACAGGGTGTACACACTTATCCCAGATAGCAAAGAAGATTGCGGAAAGGTTGCCATTTCACTTTCCGCAGGCTGTCCTCGAAAGCATTTCCGCGCAAACCGTTTCGGAAACCATTCCCGCAAAATTGACGTAGGAAAGCTTTTTATGAACCACCTGTCCCATAGTGTGTAGCCCCGTCCTGTATAATGGTTAGTGCGCTTGCCTTCCAACTCTATGAACACGGGTTCGATCGCCAGGTTCGGAGGAATTTGAAGTTTTGTCACAATCTACAACGAAATCGTACAAATAAGTTCAATTAAAAATTAGATTAATCAAATTAATTGAATTAATAATTAAGCTTTAGTTAATTAAGATTAATAATTGATTGACATTCCAGATAACTCTAAATTAGACTAACGACGACGTCAGAAGAAGGGGGATAAAAAAACGGGAGTTAGACCCCTCTGTAGGAGTACGGCTTTGAAGAGGGGGTGAAAAAAGGGTGTGTGTGGACCCCTCTGTAGGAAAACGACCTCGGAGGGGGGAAGGGGGGCTCTATTGTGTCCGCCGAAGGAGGGCTCTTAGCAAGCTTAGGGAAATCTTACAGAAAACCTTGTTTCTTGTTGACTAGCGAACCTTTCCGCTACCTTGCCGAAAAGTTCAACCCTTGTCATGGAAACATTTGTGACAACCCTTGCTGATGATAAGGTTTCCAAAACCTTTTAGACAAGCTTTCTCTGCTATCTGGGATCGTGGTCCAATAGTTAATTTCTAAACCGTTAGAGATAGACATATAGTTCCAATTGGAAAAATGCTTTAAACGAAGGGAAAAATTATAATATATGTCTTTTGAGTGAATAAATATAGATTCCTGAAAATTTACGAAATCTAACATTTTATGCAGTCCCCCGGTCATATCTATCATATTCAGTAAAATATTTTTAACACTCCAAGAATTTAAACAAAAAAAGTCCAATTATTCTCCATAACTGACTGAGTTATGGAGCTTTGAATTTCATGACTTTTAACCAATCAGCGGCCTCGTCGATCAAGTGCTGCGCATTGATTGGTGGATCGTCTTCAAGACGGCTATTGAGATGGTGTAAAGTGGTTTAAGTCAGCGATATTCAAAGCTCCATAACGTGGTCAGATTTAGTCGCTAAAGAGAGGGACTTTTTTCTGTATAAAATGTTAGAGTGTCAAGAATATTTAACTAAATATGATTGATAGGACCGTGGGACTGTATAAAAAGTTAGATTTCGTAACTTTTTCAGGGATATATTTATTCACTCAAAAGACATATATTATAATTCTTCCCTTCATTTAAAGCATTTTTCCAATTGGAACTATATGTCTATCTCTAACGGTATAGAAATTAGCTATTGGATCACGATAAATGTGGACACCCTGTATACAGAAGTAACAACCAAATATTTACTAATTTTTCAATATTACTTTGAAAAGGCCATATGAAATTCTGTTATGTTTTTAAATTTACATCCATGTACATTAAATAAATTGAACATTGAATTTCCTTTGCCCTTCTCTACTGTTTGAGCTGTCTTGTTCAGATTCGGCATTGCAATATTGATTTCCAAATGATTTACACGGATATATCGTTGATACTTTTATATATATTGTTGAATTTTACTCAGTGCCATAAGCAGAAAAAGTTCACTGGGATGTTCACAGAATTATAACAGGAGGTTGGCTGAGATTTTATTACAAAACATGAGCAAACATAACTTATGGCTTATATCTGCAGTATCATTTGGAGGGCTCAGAGTTTAAAGCTGCTATCACACGGAGAGCTATCGTGCGCTGTTATCTTGAGCGTGATAAAAAGTTTGTAGCGCGTGACCAGTCAGACAAGATGACGAAAATCGTGGGCTCTATTCAACCGGCATGAAAATGCATACGATGGGGACGGAAAATCGTGAGCAGCGGAAATTCAAACCAATCGGGTGTGACTTTGACCGTGACGTAGTTCGCCTTCCCCGATACCGAAATACTGTCTGTCCGCTTGTCTCAATGCGTCACGTGCTACAAACTTTTCTGCTGAGTGGCATTGTGCTCACGCTCAAGATAACAGAGTACGATAGCTCTCCGTGTGATAGCAGCTTAAGTGAACCATGTGCTTGTGCGTACAATTCATTCATGAGAAAACAGTTCTCAAAGTGGATTAACTGCATTACTAATATAATACCCGAGATCTGTCTGTCGGTAACGCTCTGACGTCACTAACAATAAAACTCGCGCCATAGCACTGCGAGACATTAAACAGCATTATTTCAATCTTAGAGAACATAAATTTCAGTAACTTTAAATTTAAAAGAGTAATTGTCGTTCTAATTTCAAATTTAATAGCTCTAAAATAGTGAAATAAAATTTTCTATCGATTGATATAAAATTTATCTCGTTATGATCAATAGTTCCCGAGAAATTTCACATTATATTAATCACATATTTCAAATTAATTTCCATTTTTTAATAGAAAGTAGTAAATTACGTCAGTGGTGTATCATGCGTGTGATATAGTTTGGACGCCACGATGCATCTGATTATTTAGTGCAATCGTGATGATATAATTTGATAATATTTTTTGGCAAAATTAAAATTTACACAAAGACATCTGAAGTACAAGGAAAATTGTTAAACAACGAAAAATACTTCACACTGAATGTTGTTTACCAATAGGTTTTTTGAATAAAGAAATACGTATGTAAATAATATGTAAATAAAAAAAAATATTTCCTGTCATAATACATAAGTTTATTTTATTTGTTTTCAATCAATGTTAAACATTTCTCTCGCATATATATCTATTTAAACACGTGAGATTTGACGGGAAATCTCTCGAATGAAGAGGCAATTTGCACCCGTCATACAATGACGGTTGATTTTCTAATGATATTGTACAATATTATACAATATTGTTCAATATCGTATAATATTATACAATATAGTTCAATATCGTGCAATATTATACAATATCCTTGTGCTACTGGGGAGATTTTTTTGGTGAATTATTTTTACATTTTCAAACTGATCTTAAAGTAGTGATTCTAAATTTATTATTTGTCAATTAAAATTAATTTAAGAAAATAATTAAGATAATTATTATAGTATTATTTATTAAGATAATAATTAAAATTTTGATTACTTTTGTATTAGCTGATCACTTCTCCAGCGTACCACCTATAGATCCATAACTGAAAAATAAAAAATAAAAACATTTAAGTAGTAGGCGGTGCACTGAAGAAGCCACCATCTGCGTTTCTTACGATTATAGAACTTTGGAATTATTTTCTTAATTAATGTGCAGTGAGAAAATTTTTAAAGAAAAGTAGAATATTGCTGACAAATTTTGATATGCGTGAAATTAACACATAAAGAATTACAGTAAAGTACTGTTTATACGTTTCTCATTTATACATCATTTCATCACAGTCCCGATTAATTCGTATTCGTTGTAATGATAAATTACTTCGTTTATACGACGCAAAGCTTCGGTTATACGTCGTTTTCCCCCGATTAGGGATGCATAATCCACGATATTTTTAATAACAAATATTCTTACTATTGTTATTTTTAAATATCTGTTCTAGATAAGTGTGATTCCAATCACTCTTTTAATTTTCAAATTCTTATTAAATGTATGTAAAGTGTTTTAAAAAAATTTAAATAAATTTTTCATATGTTTTAATTAGACTTTCTGCAAATTTTTGTGTTTTTAGTTCTATATACTGTCAATAGATGGCTCCTGTCGCGGAAAGTACTTTAAAAAAATTTCTGATCAATTAAGTCAACCAGAAATCCTAGCCAGCGCGGAAGCCAACTTCAACACAGTTCACTATTCAGAATCCCCCTTGCAGTGAATCACAAATCCGATCATTTTCCGTTCCAATCGCAGTTAACTAAGCTTCCCTGTGAATACTTGTTTCCAACGATTATTGCGACTTTCTATCGTTATAGAAGAGCTGTAATCGATAAGAGCTGTAATCATTCGAAAACGCATATCACAACAAGAATGGCGACTAGCAGCGTCACAGGAAATGAAACTGCGATAAGGGGGAACCGTGACTTCCGTGATTGCAAAAAGAACGATCTTCTTTCTAATCACCAAAATGGGGGTTCAAGGGCTCCATCTCTTGACAGAAGATAGAAATAAAATATAAAACTTAGGAAAAGTATATAAAAAAGCAATGCATTTTTTTAAAATTTTGAAACACTTTATGCATATTTATTTACCAATGATTGAATCACACCTCTTTGACAGTAGTATTCACAACTGGAATTTGTGATTTTTTGATATTGAGTAGTAAATAACAGTTCATCAAATATTCGTCATCCCTACCCCCGATCTAAAATCTCCTCTTAAGGGCCGGACGAATACTCCGTTAGCCCGTGCCCCAGCAATAAGTAAAAAAAAAAATCGAGGGGCGCAAAATTGCCAAACAAAATGAGAAAAAAAAAATTGCAACGGAGCTTCTGAATTAATTAAAAAATTTTCTGAAAAAGAATAAAACAATATAATTTAATGTACTAATGACCACAAAACTTTCACGGCACTACTCCAATAATCTATATACAGTATACTCTCCATTATCCGTGCGCGAATTATCCGTGTTCATTCCGGACTCACAATAAATTAAAGATAAGCATTTTCACGCTTATCATGCATGTAAAATCGATGTTGATGTTCGATAGAGAGATTCATTCCGTGAAACTAGTGAGCCGTGACGGCGGAGGCTAAAGAACATATATATTTTTTTCTTCCTCCACGTGCAATTTTTACCAGTTCAACCCATAATTTTCCGAGGAATGAATCATCCACTTCCTGCTAGCTCATTCTCGTACGAACACGCTTCTCCCTGACACGTCATTTTTTAACTTCTTCGTCCTCTTTCACTTTCGCACGTGTTCCTTTAGTTTTTGCGTCTTGTTTATCGTCAATTAGTAGCTTGAATTTTTTACTGGTAAAAATGAGTGGTGTGAAACGAAAACGAAACGTTTTAAACAAAAATTAGAAATCCTTCAAAAACTTGATAAGGTATACTATGATGATCAGCTAGTACTGATGCAGAAGATGTACTGAATGAGGGAAATACAATTTCTGATTCTGCTGCTCTACAATCTGTGGAAACTTTGTTAGATTATATGGGACAAAGAGTATTTGATTACGGTGACATTACTGCGGTTCGTAAAATATGTGTCGATATGCGACAAGAGATGAACAAACAGCAGAAGCAAAGACGCATTACAGATTTTTTTAAGCAGTAAATGTTAAAAGGAAAATTCCTAGTTCGATGTTATAGAGCATGCAAATGTAAGTAATTTTTATATTTTTGTACTGATGGTTATTTTTTCTTTAATAAAAAGCAGTTTTCGGATGATCCGTGTTTTTCTATTGTCCGTGCGACCCTTCCCGGTGATTAACCCGGATAATCGGGAGTGTACGGTATAATCTTTCCAATTTTTTTTTAGAAATTTGAGATCGGATAATCGCTTTAATGCCATCCTTGTCGATGCTGGCGAAATGGCATCCGAAGTAGATGTAGATGAAAATTTTGAAACAATACCTAAACATCGAGTTCTACAACTTGATTATGAAAATCAGGGTGAGCCCATAATCGATGCACAGGAAAAATACAAATTTTTTTACCACCTGTTTGACACTGCAATCAATTCTTTAGAACTAAGATTTTCTCAGCTGCAACATCAGTTACTTCTGTTTTTATAACATATATATGAACTAAAAGATGTTAGTTCCTTTGTAATTTTGGGCAATTACAAAGATTTGGAAACCATTTTAACAAATGGAGAATCATCGGATATAAACAGCCTGGAACTTTGTAATGAAATACCGGTGGTGTGTTCTCTATTAGAAAAAGATTTACCACCTTTGAAAGTTTTGGAATTGATAAACAAAAAAGAATTTTGCTCCAAACTTGTGCATTGCTTGTTCTATTAATTTTACTATCTCTTCCAATACGTGTTGCATCCGGGGAGCGTAGTTTTTCCAAACTAAAAAAAAATCAAGAACTATTTGCGAACAACAAAATCTCAAACAAGATTCTCAGACCTCGGTATATAAGACTTGAGTATGAACTGAGTAACAGTTTAGATGTTTCCGAATTAATTAGAGATTTCTTGGAACTAAAAGTTCGTAAAAATATTCGTCTGAATTACATTCCTGCTAGTTGTTTTTTTTAAATGATGTATTTTACGTAAAAAGTTGGTATAAGTATTTGTGTCAATTACCGAGTTACACTATTGTTTTTGGACGTTCGCTAAAAAAATGTAAAAAAGACCATATAACTTTTTTTTAGAATGCTTACATTGTAGTTCCATAGGGACGCAATTTTTACTTTCTCATATACCAAGTATACAAAGAGAAAGTATTGTAATCGTCAAAAAATTCGAACTCGAGATTTTGACGAATCTCCACGTTTTAGACCTCCCTGAGTCCGAAAAACACAATTGTGGAATTGTGTCTGTGCGTCTGTCTGTGAACAAGATAACTCCAAAACTATTAGAGCTACGGGGATGAAATTTAGTATATGATCTTTACACATAATTTGTAGGTTTCTATGAAATTTTGGACCAAATCCGTCTACGGGAAGTCTGCCTGTCTGTCTGTCCGCGGTCATGCGAACACTATAACTCAAAAACTTGAATAGCTAGGTGGATAAAATTTTGTACACTGTTTTATCATCATGAATATAGGTCCGTATAAAATTTTGGGCCAAATCCGTTAAAGGGTTGACCGTCTGTCTGTCTGTATAATTTACTTTTGAAAAGAATCTGTTATTTCCAAGCGCATGCGTACTGGAAGCAATCTTCTGTGCACGCGAAAGGAACGGAAAGGAATTTCATTACGTAGTAGCGAATTACGTCAGTTTGTCCTTGCGCCGGTAAGAACGGAAAATCGGTACACATCTCTTTGAATTTGATTCTTTACCTAGATATTTTTCAATCACTATAATGAAAAACCTTCTGATAGTCATTGGATTCTGGGTAACCGTAGGTTCGAATTTTTTTAGCCACGTGGAGGAAGGGGAAACGGCACCTTTTTGGGGAAGTATACGAGAAAGTTTAGGGGAGAACACTCCCCCTGGTTTACAATGCTTACATTGTAGTTCCATAGGGGTGCAATTTTTTACTTTTGCACGGAGCGGTTCACGGCTAAATCCGACCCTGCCTCCTTTCTAGTATGTGAACTGTGATAAAGGTATAATTACCTCGAAATTATTCAGAATTGATGAATTAATAGAAGACAAATTGTCTGGTGTTAATTTAAGCTATGATGAAGAAATTATCCCACCTTCTTTAACCATTTTAGTGCCGAAAGTATCGTATCTATGCGAAGAATGCCTTACGAATTTGCTAAGGTTTAAGAAAAAGCTCATAGAAAACAAAATAAGAATGATGTTTACAAAATTCAAAAAGAGCATATCACGAAATAAAGGGAGAATAAATTGTTGCCAATTCTATTTCAATATTTGTTGACAATCATATGAATAACATAAATATAAAACATCATTAAAAACAGAAAAATCTAATGTTAACTTATAATATTAATCGAATATTATTAATAGTAATCAAATATTATTAATATGTAATAATAAGCGAATACAGTAGACTCTCGATTAGCCGGGATCGGATTATCCGGGACGACCCCACACCCTCAAAAAGTAAGCGTAGACTGCGGTTGTAAGAATGTGCGAGAAGACCGCATTCTTCTCAACCCTTCCTATTGTATTGGACTCGTCCAGCCGACCTTGAGTCCAGCCAAACTCCACTTAGACTGTTCTGAAAATGTGGATGAAGAAGCAGTGGAACAATGAATTAACGAAGATTCGACATTGCGGAATGTTGTAAAGTTTTAAATGACGATGATATTGTGTCCGTGTAACTTGTGGTTCAGAAGAAACAAGGAATTTCGAAGAATGTCCTGAAAGTGATGAGGAAAATCTTGTAACCCATCAAAAATTAAGTCACGGTGACGCATTAGTACACACTGAGGCGTTACTTAATTACTTGGAGCAAGAAGATGAAAGCACATCTGCAGAAAAAATGATATTAAGAAATGTGCGTAGTATAATTCGCCGAAGAGTAAATAAAAAACAAAAACGGACTGCTATCATTTCATTCTTCACAGAACAGTGAGGTAAACTACATCTCTGTTTTTCTTTCTAATTGAACGAATTGTAAATCTAAATAACATTAAAATTTCTCGTTAATTCTTTTTCTTCTGTATTAATTAAACTATTAATGTCTTATTGTATAGTAATTTTACATTTTCTATAATTTTTCTAAAATTTTTCATCAAAATTTGCATTTGATTATCCGGGACGAAACATTTCCCGACCATCCCGGTTAATCGAGAGTCTACTGTATTATTAATATATCGAATATATTAATAAAACCATTTATAACGTTTTATCAATTTAGTTTGAGATAGAGTTGCGAATAGTAAAACGCCATTGCATACGCAACGATATATCATCTCTGGCACTTTTCGCAAGCGTTGCGAATGACGATATATCGTCGTTCGGTACTAAAAGGGTTAAAGACGCAATGGACTCCACCGAAAAACTTCGAATTTATTTCTTTTGTCAAAAGAACAGAGAAAAAACATGCCTGCAAAATTTCAAATTGATTAGTTCAAAATTTAAAAAATGATTTTGAAGGTCCATGGTCACCTTCACTTGAACTCTCCACATATAGATTGATGATAGATCATGAATAAAATAAAAAGGGTAAATTTCTCACCGTGTGAGGTTGAGATTCTCGTAGACGGGCAGCTCCGACGCCCTCTTCGTCTGCCCCTTGATGAGGCGTTCGGTATCCCGGGGCGTTGGCAGGGGGCGACGCTGCGACGACCTCTGGAACCGGCTGGATGCGGTTCTCTTGCGGAGGGCGCACACTTCCTGCAAGTAGTTCATGACCAAGGGAATGAAACACAAGTTGTTGATTCATAAGATTATGCTATGTTCCAGTAATCGGGGTGCCACTCAGGGTTGTCATTGGCCTTTATAATTCCAAATTCTGGAAATTTGGCCTTTTTTAAAAGCCATTGGCCTTAAGAATTTTCATTTGGCCTCTTTTTAAGGCCAAATTTTGGAAATTTGGCGTTTTTTAAAAGCCATTGGCCTTGAGAATTTTCATTTGGCCTTAAATTCATTTTTGGCCTTTTTTTGGCTTTAATTTTCCTTAATACTTTTAGAACGATTCTTAATATATAATTTTAGTATTTTTCTAATAAATTTTTGAACATTGAAAAATAATGTAGAACGTTTTTATTAACAAGATTTGATATATTTCGCTAGAACATTTTATTCTGGACCGACAAGAACATAATTCCTTTTTCTTTTCTTTTCCAAGTCCCTCATGAAGATGTTTTTTTTTAAATCCCTTAAATTTTAGTTTAATAGAACAGTATTGTGCATGTGTCAATCTAGTGGGATTCCTTTTCATGAAGGAGAATCATTTTCTTATAACAAAATAAGGGGGAAATGTGCGCTTTAATGAAATTTTCAAATTTGGCCTTATTTTAAAGTCGGTTTGGCCTTATTTTGCTACTTTGATCTGGCAACCCTGGTGCCTCTGGATACATAGCAAGCTCAAAAAATCGGAATTGCAAAACGCACAAATAACTTAGATGTTATATGTGTAGATCGGCTGTTCCCAACCTGTGGTACGCGTATCCCTGGGGATGGGGACCATTAAAGGGCACGCGAAAGTGATCTTGGTAATGGTGGAAAACACAAATCGTAAGAATATTCTAGAATTCGTATGTACTAAGTAAACCTATCAGCTTGCGAAAATCGCAGGATGCAGCAGAAAACAGACGAACTTCCAATCCGCGGAAACCGCGGGATATTCAGTCAGAGGGTTAAACATCGATAGTTCAACTATCGATAGTTTTCTCCCCGGCGATACTATCGATAGGTGTTATTCCAGTCGATAGTTTAGAAACTATCGATAGTTCCAGTCGATTGTTTCGGTCGATAGTTTCGAGGATGTCGCTACTATCGATAGTTTTGAGAATGTCGATACTATCGATAGTTTTGAGAATGTCGATACTATCGATAGTTTTGAGAATGTCGATACTATCGATTGTTTCAGTCGATAGTTCCGAAAACCCGATACTGTCGACTTGGCTTCGATAGTATCGATAGTGTATCGATGTTTAAGGAACACTAATGGAAATATTACAGATATTTTAAATCGTTTTATTTATTTGCCCCCAAGTTGCCACTCGGAATGTTTAATTAAATTTTCAGTCATTCTTTAAAAATAATTAATAACTTATAGAAAAAAAATAGCTTTTTGAGGTCTTTAAAAATCGTTTGGTATTTTCTGTAATTTTTTGAAAAGCTACGAGATTTAAAAATTACTTGCAGGTAATATTCTCATTTTATTAAAAATATCATATATAAAAAAATGGAGAAATCAGAAGGGTCCTAAAACTGCCTGCGTTGGAAGATTTTAATGTTACAGTTGTTAGGCATTTTTTTTTTTTTTTTTTTACCAAAAGACAGAATTGACAACAACCACTAAGTAACATTACAAGGTATAAGAGTTATTGATCAATAAAATAAGGCCAAAAAAAACTTGTAACATAAGATCTAACAAAATCGCCGTTGTAAAATATATCCTTTTCCTGGACGGACGAGCGAAAATTATAACATTTGCAACTATGGAGACTTTTAAAATGCCGGAAAACAGGTAGTGCAGATTATAGCTTTAAGGATTTACATGTGATTAAATATGGAAATTATCTCTAAACGATAATAACTCTGTGTGACAATCACTTTTTATCTCGCCCTCTTACCAAGAGATGGCGCCACGATAGACTTTAACTCACCCTCCTACCAAGAGATGGCACTGCAAGGGCTTTTCGCTATCAGGTAGAAGGAGGATGGATAAAGTCTTTTGACTATTCTTGCGAGAAAGGTCGCTTTTTCTCTCTCACTGGGACCGGTCGGTCGAATCTCGCCATACGTAGCGAGTTGGATAATGTAACTTGTCAGTTTATGTAATCTTAATTAATCGAAAATTATTTTATGTGGAAAATATGAGAAAAATAAATTTAATTTAATTTAACTATGACCCAGCTTTATTTTAACCGTCCATTCACAACCTGTGAGATAGCCGGATAGGGGTTAAACCTGAAAATAAAACTATGGGCAGTTCCTTAGAGTTGATAGTCAGGCAATTTGCTTTTCAAAACAAAATCATAACATGATTAACTATGACAAAACTGATTTGCATCTTATTTTTAAGAATTATTAATAGTTATTTGTACCTGTTGAGACGATCTTCTAAGAAAAGCTCCTTCTGTCTCTTCTGATGTTCCGGCGATAACTTTTGGGGGAACGAGGCCCAGCTCAGCTGGATCTGAAGAATTGAAAAGAAAAAAATTCAGAAGTGAAATAATTAATAAAATAAATAGGTATGGCATAATATAAACCACACATTTAAAATTACTGCATGCCACATGCATTTTAGAATGATTTTCTTGTTTAAAGTAAGGAGACTTCCGTGGAAGTTCCGAAGTTGAGACTCTCTGCCATCAGGACACCGTATAGCCCCTGAAATATTTTATAATCAATATTGATTGGTATTGTTACAAAAGTCTTTCTATGGGTGTATGGTGTAAACAGTCCAACACGCAGGATAATGGATAATGAAGTTTTATTCACAAATGTGCAGGAAAACACGTAGCACGGGTAACAGGAAACAATAGATCTTACACAGATTAGCGACGTTAACAGATAACAATTCACAGGTTATAACAGTTCAGCACTTTGAGATTTAGCAACACAAACAGTCAGCAAATCACTAATAACGACAATAACAGCACTTTCAATAGCGCTCAGCTCACCGGCTTCCTAGCTCACACTGCTGAGGAAACTCCAAATCGTTCTATTCGATCAACACACACTCTGATCCAAGTGCGGTCCTCATATATTCTTCCCGACAGGCCGTGACGTCACATGAATTTTTCTCGTACATTCGAGCGTATTTCCATTCCTAATAGAGATATCGAGAAAAGGGTCGCATTTTCTGGAATCATCGATTTTTCGCCAAGGTCAGGGGTCCCGGAATAGCCGCTGCCCATCACTCCATGCTTACCCCTGTAAAACTCCCTCCCCAACTATAAGACTAGCGAGGCAGGAAAGCGGCATTACATCTTTGTAACAGTATAAAACAGTTTGATTAGACTACATTGCCCGGAGAAAGTCAATATGCAATTAATCATTCTGTCTAGTGAACATTAAAGGTTTTACAAAATTATTTGTAAAACTAGTGACTCATCTATCTCAAAGTCTGGATATCTTTTCTTGCGATTTCTTCGCCTAATGGTAAGGTCTCGGTTTCGGGGCAGGGGTCCAGGTTCGAAACCCGATTCCACTAAAGTTCCGCCGTGTATTTGGTTTGTTGCAAGTTAAATCATACGTAGGGGGTTAAACGTCCTCCCGCTGGTGGGGTGCTACACAACCCACCCCAACCCCGCCTATCATGCTGGGTTTAAGGCATTAAAATAAAGAAGAGAAGGGGAAGTGGATATCCGGTACTAATATCAAGCACATAGAATAGTGATAATTTTGTTTTTATATAGACTTTGATCGAAGAGTTAATTATAGGTATAATTAACTAGCAGTACGCGCACAGCGTTGCCCGTAGAATCAGGACTTCAACAAAATGAAAAAAAAAAAAAAACGCCCACAATGACTTGAAAAAGTTCTGAAAGCAAAAGATACATATTATTGATTTTTCCGCTTATTTTTCTTCGCGATAATGACATTTCAACTGTAGAAAAGCAATACAATGTACGTTAATCCGAAACAATATTAAAAAATTGCAACGTGAAAATGATTATTATACAGTAAGCAAAATAATAATAATCGAAGTCATTCAATTGAAGGTTATGACGTCACCATGCCCCGTCAGCCAATGAAATTGCCCGCAACGTTCCGGAGAGGTGTCGCGGGAGGAAGCCTCGCTAGACGAAAAATATCTTTCAACTGATCAGGAAAAAATTAATAAAAAAAACGGGAAAGGATATTTTAACCGTTCTTGTTTTAAATTCAATAGAACCGTTGCGATTATAAGCTGAAAAAATTGAAAATAAAAGTGTTATTAGAACGTTGGATGCAGCAAATTTAAAAACAAAAATAAAACTTCTATGGCAAAACTGACTATTTTTTAAAAAATTCTCAAAATTCTGTGAATTACGTTAAAAATTCAAGACTAACTTCATTAGAACGGAAATCGTGTGCTCTTTTCGATGGTGTGTCTATTTTTTTCGTACAATTATTCAAAACCATTCTATTTAGAAATTAGTGCGAAAAATAAACCAAAACAACACAAAACATTAAATAAAAAATTTTCGAGACTAAATTTTAAAATTCCGGCTTAGAGTGCATTGAGTCACCATTAAGACTACCTGTGTGCCAAACTTCAAGTCTGTAAGTGCGAGAGATTCGTCTGGACATCGCACGCACGCACACACATTGCTTTTTATAAGTATAGATTATGTTGTTTCTTTTGGCGATTTTTTGAGAAAGGATTATTAAGAATGCGAATATAACTGACTACTCGTATCTTATTTTGGCTTTAAAAAATGGCTTCTCTTGCTAAAGCGCAAAACGTTTATCTTCAGGCTGTAGCAGCAGAGACGGCCGAGAAGCCAACAAACTGCCGGCATTATTGAGTTGATAGAGTCGATTCAATCGACTACTAAAAGAGATGTTTAGGGATATTTTTGACTTCATCCAAGATCCAAAAAGACACAGAAACGAGAAAGAGAGAGAATATACGATTCCCTAAAAGAAGATGAATCTGAATTTCGAATCCTACCTTCCAAGCAAACCGCCAGAAATCAGAAGGTGAAGCTTTCATTAAAAGACGGAATTTGATACCAATCAGAAATTCCACGAATACGTTGGTTTTGCGAAAGTTTGGAGAGGGGCATACCAGCTCAGGTGTCGTCCTCGTCACGGTTCAAAATTACGAGGTCCGTCCCAAAATAGCCCTCGTGTTGCTTCAAAACGGGACACTAATATAACTGAACTAAACCGACACTGCATTATCACAGCACCCCATCTAGCGGTCGTACAACGCATTTGCAACCACAGATTCTTAAAAAAAAATTATTCGTCTTTGTAGGCCTGATTTCCTTTCAAGTTCGTTTAAGGATTTTATCTCATCTTGTATGTAACCTAAAATATTCTTAGCATGGGACAGTTTGAAGAATGATTTAAAAAATGAAACACGACATAGATAATGAAGAAAAGATCAGGAATAGAGTCGATTGATAAGCGTAACTGCTCATTCCATTTAAACATACAACTGCATCATGTTATGAGGATGTGTCTTGTCATTACTATCTTATGCGTTATTTACATTTTGAACAAAAATTTTGAGTAGGAAAAAAAAACGCACTATTGGTCGGATTTTGCCTGTTTATAATGCAAAAGACCTGTCATACAAAAACGTTTTTCAAAAGTCCACTTAACAATCCTGAGTTATTAAAAGCAAGGACTTTGAAAATTCGAAGAGGATTTTTTAAAAAGAAAATTAGAATATTCGAAAATAATTTTTTTAAACCTACATTCTACTCACGACTGCATACCTTTTTCTTCTAGGCCTAACTCTAATAATGTAAACCAATAAACTGGAATGCATATTTATCATTTAATGTTAAAAATAAAATAATAAATTATTTAAGTAAAATTTAATAAACATACTATAAATTCTAAAAAAGTTAACATAGTTCTGATTAGACTTACTTTAACAATGCGAACTAACACAAATGATTCTGATGTAAACAAGAAACGATATTAAATAAATTAGACAAAGTTTAAGATGTAATCAAAAACAAGAAAAGAATTAAAGGCCGAATGTATGAACTACAATTAGATACTAAAAAAAAACGTGAAGCAAAAATTAAAGAATTATTTCAATCAGCAAAAGAATATTCTTAGCAGCAGTTTATTGTACAATGCACAAAAGATAAGAAATTTGGATTAGCGAGGGTCAACTTACATTTATCGTGCAAGGATGAATCGATCCCATTACCCAAAACACAATTGAAACGCCTGAGGAAGGTGATAGTATGCGTTTAATATTGTTACAAATCTGTAATGTTGTTTTCCTGTCATGTTAGTTTTATAAATCTCTGATTGTATGAAAGAGGAATTTACAGAGATTCGAAATGGAATGGAAGCCAATGACCATCGACCTTGGCGAATTGGCAACAAAATGAAATAGAAAATACAAGAATTCTGGCTCTATCTCTAGTAGGAAAGAGGACATGGAGAATATCCGAGAGAATTCTGTGTGACGTCACGCCTTCTTGGAAAGCTATAAATACCCGGAGGTGCTGAAATGAGAATATGTTTGAAATAATCTCTTTGTAGTTCTGTTTTCAGAACGAATTGGTCAGCTGTTAGACACTAAGCGCTATTGTTAGTGCTGTTATTATTAGTGATTTTCTGTCTGCTTGTGTTGCTGATTTGTACAAGTGCCGTTTTCCTTGATACGTGTGCTTCGTGTTTTCTGGAATATTCGTGGAATAAAGCGTCGTACTCCATTATCCTGCTTGTTAGACTACATTCACTGTACATCTATACATCCACCGAACGATGCTCGTTACAAAATGATGCAGAACATAATTTGACTCTTACAACATTTTGAATCCTGGTGATAAAATGAACGTATGCAAGGTATGAATGGTGAGAAAAGGTTTGTTATATCAAGTACTTCATTGCATCTACATACGCTAAAGGAAAATAACGGATTGATTGATAAATTTGTTATATAAGTATTCTAGATTTAAGTTAGATAAAAGTTTCAAGAATGAACCTCGCAATTTTGAACTGTGGTCTGATGATAAGTAATTGTTAATCCAAAGTCATTGTTTTCCGACACAGTCTGCACGATGCTGTACGGCACTATTTTCACACAAAGATTAAGAAGATATTTTTAGAATTTAAAACTATATATAAACCCTAATTACTAACTATAAAACTTTATTCAGTTATTAATTAATAAATGAGAAAAATATGTATAGTAAAAGTGTAGTAAAAATAATGCTAATCTTCATAACTGCGCAGATCATGTGAAACTCTACTTTTTTTTATTCCTCAAACCATCACTGATCAGTTCGATTTCAACGAATTTAAAAATCCGAATTTTTTTTCAATAAGAAGAATACTGATTGTGTTCTTCAAATGTTAACTCGGCTTGTGAAGTTCATTTATGGGAGATGAATAAAATTTCAGTCACCCGCATCTTACTTTTTGTGCGTGTGCATGTGTGTGTCCATCATTTTGTATGCAATAGTAATAGAAGCATCGAAATACTAGTTCTGCCATAAATATTCTGCTCCCTTAGTAATGTGAGAATCAAAATTGAATTCTGTAGATATCTGTTGTGTTCACCTTTGTCGTAGTCATACTCCTTCTTGAAGTGACAGTTCTATTGTTTCCTTGTCTCTCAGAAAAAGAGTTATTTTCCTTCCGAAATTTCGTCGCATGGACGCTGTTTTAACATAACCATTGTATGCTGTCAGAATTTTACACACAGTACCTGTCAAATGCAACCGATAATTTTGTACCTGCGCTTCCCAATAATTTTCAACATTATGGATACCCACAAATCTTTCTTATGTCATTTACTTCTTCTTCATCTTAAATCAAAATGCGCTTCGCAATTAAATATGAAATCCTATATTTCTATGCTAATCCTATGTTTCTATGCTCAAGCACGTGAGTAAAGCATTTATCCGAAAATGTGGCCGCCGCTTATACGCTGGCCCCTCTTTTTTATTTTTTGACGTAGAATTACGTCTCTCCATGGTTGTTTAATGGGGTGTCGGGAAAGGAAAAAATTATGACGCTTTTCGTGGTAATGTTAAACTCTTATAACTCCGCAACCAAATAACATAGAGAGTTGGTTTTAGTTTCATTTAACAGAGAAAGGTGGACGTTGGAGATCGCAAAAAAAATTTTAGAATTTGGAATTGCTGTTTAGTCACAGTCAAGTTGCAAAGTTGGTGAAAATCACGAAGAATTTTGATGACGTCACAGCGACCGATGCGCGCGCATGCAGTGACCAACCTAGCTTCCCGCGCTTTCTCACACCTGTCTGGCAGCCTCAGTCGCTTGCTACAGTCTTGTTTTCAATATTAATAACATGAATAAATAAATTACATTTGAAAACAACATTTTCTTTCGCGAAAAAAAAACCCAGCCAAAATCACGAATCAGTCACATAAATTGAGAGTTACAAAGAGCTACTCCAGTTACATAATCTCATAGTCACAAAGAGTTACTTCAGTCACATAATCTCAGAGTCACATAGAGCTACTTTAGTCACAGAAAGTCACAGTTGAGTATGGTAAGTAAGTTTACACCCCTCAATCCCAGGAGCCGTTTCACAGAGACAGCCTCCCGTCGATTTTTTTTTCATTTTTTGGTCCACTGAAATTTTTTTACAAATATTCTGTGTCACTTCACGGCACTTGTTTAGTTATTTTCCCATACAGTAACCGATTATGAATTAAGATGTAATAGAAAGCAGCTTAAGCTAATGCAGGGAAAATTATTATGAAATGTATCAAAAGCTTTTCAATCTGCGTGAAAATCACACGTGAATATTGCTTTGGGTTTTGTGACACTATATGGTCTCTTTCAATAGCATACGGCTAGGGTATGCCTTGGCATTCGATATAGATTTTTCCAAATTAAATTTATCAAACATGAAATAAAAATGACTGGAATATAAGTAAAATGAATATCGGAATAACTACCAAAACTTCTAAATATGATATTGGTATCTTAATTTAAGAAATTGACTCCTATTAATTTTCAAATACATCTTCATAATCAAAGCCCTAAAATAAATTTTTGAAGCTGCGAATATTATTTTGAGAAGGACCTCATAATTTTGAGCAGAGGACAGATAACGAGGATGACATCGGTGCTAGTAGATCCCATTTCAAAATTCCAAATCACAACAGAGGGAGGACGTTTGACCTTAACGAATTTAACTTGTTGAATCTCGCGTCCATGGGAAATCTTTGGTGGAATTGCGTCTCGCAATTCTGGTCCCTTTTCAGGTCTGAAACCGAGACTTTTCCCTAAAACACTGCGGTCCAGACTATTCAAGAGCGAGGTAAATTGGACTGCATTTTACGACCTATATCTATTCTCTTAAATTTCAGCTTCGACAATATTTTAATTTCGGATAACATTTCTTCAAGCAATTATTCTGTCCTAAGATGGATAATACTTACCAGCATAGTAATCTTCATAATCTTGAAGAATATCAATGCCGAAAAATATGGCGATTTCCTCCGGGAAACGTAAATCCATGAAAATAATCACGGCTGTCAGCATCTCGCATAAAAGTCCTGTGTTAGATAAATGAAGCACATTAGACATTATTCAGCTAATTTTACGGATCTCTACACTATAACATGCATCTGAGAAAAGAATGCTTTTGTTGGAAATACTCATATGGCCTATTCTCATACTAGGGATGCATAATCCACGATATTTTTAATAACAAATATTTTTGCTATTGTTATTTTTAAATATCTGTTTTAGATAAGTGTGATTCCAATCATTCTTTTAATTTTCAAATTCTTATTAAATGTATGTAAAGTGTTTTTAAAAAAATTAAATAAATTTTTCAATTGTTTTAATTAGACTTTCTGCAAATTTTTGTGTTTTTAGTTCTATATACTGTCAATAGATGGCTCCTGT
>BGPR01004186.1:35734-117498 GCA_013235015.1 Araneus ventricosus | reverse complement strand
ATGGATCGTACAGGAACGCTTCTTTGGGCAGTTTTTATGTACTCCCAACGAGGAATCTAGCTGTGCAGAGTTTATGCCGTCGTTTTGGGACACCCTGTATATGGATACACAAAATAAAGTGAACTAAACATCTAACGGAAATATTGAAGATGATAGAATTTTGACATTTGTTTGGTAGATGGATGTGTATATGAGGTGAAATTTTATATAAAAAGGGTTAATACCAGTGTGCAGTTAAGTAAAATTGAAGTGACAAAACAAGTAATTTCTTGCCATGGATTCTTCCAAACATGTTCAACGAGTAGCAATACAGATTTTTAGCAAAACTATCTGAGGTCATACATTTTTTTAAAAAGTTTTAACATGATGTATTGATTTTTGCCAAAGGGTGTATTATCATTTCCCACATTTCTCCAATCCCTAATTCTCAGTTGACCAAAATCCGTTTTCGACACGGTATCACTGGGCCCTTATCAATTCTTTTATTCTAATTTTTTAAATAAACCGAGATAACTAGAATCTAAATCTACCTAATGTGATCTTTAAAGTGCCTTAGCTATTTTTATTGTAATTATGGAAGTGCACTTACCATAACAGCTTGGAAAGAGGTCTTTCTCAAGCTGTACGCAGAGAAATTTATTCTTTTATAGAATAATCCCTCTTTTCAGCTGCCAAAATGTTATTAAGGATTCGACTGATGTAGAGAAAACTGTTTTGGAGGGAAGGCATATCATGTGTTGACAAATGAAAGGGTTTGGATCTTCCCATATTTCATATTTTAAATTATACAAAAGGGTTGCCTAAAAGCCCCATGAATTCAACAACCCTTCCTTAGTTTACAATTTTGTCATTACATGTGTTTTGAAGCTTTCGTAGTGAATTTCGAAATAAAATGTGTACTCTTTATCTACTTCCATTAAAAAATTAAGTTATTAACTCTCATGGCAAAAAAGGAAATTAGTTTCTTTCATTTCATTTTAAGCATTAAACCCCATAAACAAATGGGGCCATCTTCGGAAAGCAATATTTTAATGCTTAAATCCAGTTATCTTTCCACGCCACGCTGTGGACAGCTTGCTTATTTATTACTTTCGTAGAAGTCGAAAAAATGAGTGAAAAGACAAAAGTATATACTAGTCTATGGAGAACACGCAACTGACTGTGCCGTGAATAGAAATAATTGGAGTAAAATAAAATGACATAAATTCTCATAATATATAAGCTAAGATAGAAAAAATAAAGCATGTAGTCAAGGCACCCTTTGGGCACAATATGGGATCTAATTATGTCTTCAGGACCGATGGCTAATTCACCTAATCGTGCCAAAAGGGTGGAAATGATATGTTTGTCTGGAGATTATTAAAGTAACTGAGCGTTGTTTAGTAATTTATTTTAGCTAGTTATTGCTGCGGTGAGAATTGTAACAATTCCCGAGGAGTTAAAGGGTCCCTGAGTGGAAATGGGAATTGGGTTCAAGATATGGAATAGCTAATCTGAGCTTTGAAGAACAATATAGAATTAAAACCTCTCTACCATTTTGTTCTTCACTTGAAGGAACGGCATTTTCGTAGATTGGGCTAAGTTAAATAAGTTAAGGGACCTTACTTTAACTTTTTGGTGTCCAACTGTTATTAGCACAAATATGTAACGAAACCTTCTAAAACTAAAATTCGGACGTTATTACTTTATATTGTGAAGATAAGGAAAATGTGTAGTATTCCTTTTGCTCAATTATTTCGCCTTTCGTTTGATTTATTAAATCCGTAGGATCTTTGGTAACTAGCTGATGTGTCCTGCTTATTATGAAGTTTATTATTATGAATTAAAGGTCTGTATAATCGCATACTTTTGAACGCAATAACTTCTTATATAAATAAAATTTGTAGGTTCTTTAAGAGTTTTTGTTTGTTGCACAGCTGTCTGTAATTAAAATTATAGGATGAAATAATTTAATATTGAAATCTCTGAACAAAATATATGGTTTTTCTTAAAGTGTTAGATGAAACTGAAGATTAAAATCAATGACTACTATACACCAAGTATAATGTTTTAAAGATTGTGAGTTTTTAGATACTATTTTAACCCTTAATTACTCGAGCTAAGGAATTTTGTACACCATTGGAGTTTAACGGTCGCTGTTTTAATTCTAGTTAGCCCTTCAACTTTTTCTGCCAGCTAAGCCACAGGTGACTCAAGCTGAGTGATGTAGGAAGGTTTTTGTTTTTATTCATTTGAACTTAAGAACTTGAGTGTAGTCTTTGTATCGTTAAGTCTCTTAAAACAATGAAGAAATCGACTCTGAATAAGTACTATTTTAGCTCTAACTGGATTTTTTTTGTATTTAATAAAGGAATAAAGTATTTTTAATTTCTTATTAAAAATATTTCTATTGCCTCTTGCTTGTGTTATTTTATTATAATTGTATATAAATTTATAAATCTGCAAATCCTCATAAGCATTTCAGAAATTGATATTATTAGGTAATATTGACATAAACGCCTATTTTAAGTGTTTTTTATGTATTGTAACAGATATTTATTGTATTTGACTTAAAACTAATCATCTAAAGCATTAATCTTTTTACTTAGAATTTTAGAATTATATGGTGTACAAAATACTCCGCTTGGGAAATTTTGCTGTGTGATTGGCGCGAGTAGTTAAGGGTTAAATGTAAATCTTCTATTATGTAGACATGGATTTTTACTTTCTCGTCTGCGAAGTATACGAAGAGAAAGTATTGTAATCGTCAAAAAATTCGAACTCGAGTTTTTGATGAATCTCCACGTTTGAGACCTCCCTGAGTCCGAAAAACACAATTTTTGAATTATGTCTGTCTGTCTGTGAACATGATAACTCCAAAAGCATTAGAGCTAGAGAGATGAAATTTAGTTTGTTATCTTTACAGATAATTTGAAGGTTTCTATCTAATTTTGGACAAAACCCGTCAACGAGAAGTCTCTCTGTCTGTCTGGCCGTTTTCAAGTGAACACGACAACTCAAAAACTTAAGACGCTATAGATAAAATTTGGTACAGAGTTTTATCATCAATAATGTAGGTCCGTAACAGATTGTGAACCAAATCTGTCAAAGGTCTGTATAATCGCATACTTTTGAACGCAATAACTTCTTAACAAAATTACTTAGATAAATGAAATTTTGTGTGTGGCCTTCTAACCTTAATTGTAGATCTGTGTCCAATTTGTGTGTCAATTGGTTCAAAAAAGCGTTCAAATTGCAAATTTGGTTTTCTTTATCGTACACAGCTCTATTGAGTAATCTCGCCAGTTTCTGATTATCTATCCGGTTTGCTGCGTCAAACACGACTTTCTTAAACGCGTGATATGACGTTTCGCTTATTTTTTATCCACTGCGTTAGGGACTCTTCTTCGTTTTACTGTCATTTACCTTATTGTTTCTCTACACGTGTTAGGGAGTATACGAGAAAGTTTAGGGGAGAAAACTCCCGCTGGTTTCTTCATAACATACATACTCAAGCTTTTTTCGTTAAGAAATTAATGTTATCACTTTTATCGAGACTTTCTTTCTCTACGTGTTTCAGGCTCTTGTTCTAGAATTACACTGCTTTTTATACACAACTTGCTGCGAAATACCATCATTTTGTGACAGACAAACACGTTAGGTTTATGAATGTCTTTTTGTGACATCCTGTATTCTTATGCCCATCGTTTTAGCAAACGGACTAGACATTGCAACCTGTATCGATTAGGATTGAACTTATTGTTAACCCTACATCAAGGAAGAGATTCACGAGAATGCAGTTGAGTTTTAATAGATAGCATATATGTAGACATAGAAGCGGTTTCCTGTTTAATAAGTTGCAAATTTAATACTCGAAGGAAAAAATGAAGAGGAAAATTTCTGACACATAATAGACATATGGCTGTTCCGTCGGTCACTCATCGTCGATCGTATGCGTTTTCGAATTGCTGAAATCTTCACATGAGATAATTTAGAAAAGAGTTTTTCGCTGTTTTGAATTAGTTTAGAAGAAGGGTCACATAAAATGCACCCTTGGTAATATCTTTGATAATAAAATCAAATTAAAAAATTAATTTTGGTTTTTTTGGTAATTCTCATGCATTCAAATGGTGTTTGCATTATTCAAATTTTTCAGACGACTTTTGTATGACAGAAAATCATAAAGCTTAATAGTTTTATAAAACCCTTTTTATTTGAGAATTTCTTCATTTATATGACATAAAATATGTTAATTGTTTAAATATTATTTAATTCGGAGATTTAAACGGAAAATATTTTATTTTAGATTTTAGTTTTGAATTAAAGTTACGTCAGAAGAAGAATGCTGATAAAACGATGCAAATCTATACACTTATATGTTAATAGCACTGTGCATTTCATAAAATGTAGGGCAGATTAAAATTCTAATAAAAACGAATATTATATGTATATTCAATGGTTTAAATCAGATTGCAATTCAACAATAAATCCAATAATTGTGAGATAATTCTAATAATTGTGAGATAATTCCAATAATTGTGAAAATCTGAAGAAGAATATAAGCTGAGAATTTCATTTAAAATATCGATTACAGAAATAACAAACAATCAAAAATGCTTTATTTTTCAACGTTATAAATTTGTTTTCAATACATCTTATGAAACACGCAACTTCTATCATGATGAAGTAACGGCCAGTCAAATGCATACAATCCTGAAAATAAGAAGGAAGATAAGAATAATTTTCAAACCAGAAACATTAAACATTAGTTTTAGATAGACAATAATAAGACAAACAGAAAATATATCAAATCTATTTAAAAAAACAATATTAAAAAGATTGCTGTTCTTCTGCAAAAAATATCAAAACTCTACTGAGAGAGCCCTTTTAAGGCTTCTCTTAAGCGAATCATTAGATCAATAACCCTAAATCAAACATAAAGCGGCTCACCAAACCTTGTTCCTTGTTCAGAACGCCAATTTCATGAAAAAATGACGGATACGCGAACAATAACTTTCGACATCATATCAACACTAACAGGCTTCAATACTGATTCTTCTCGTCTGGTGTGCTCCAGGAGAAATGACACTTTAATGCTAAATTAGAAGGTGGCAGATGTTTTCGATATTGCTTGACCTGTAAATACTTCGATTTTTCTTCACTCGACAGCAAAATAAGAAAAAAGTTAACGATTTGAAATAGAAATAACTTTTTAGTGTAAAAGATTTTATTGATTTTGCAGAAAACATTTTTCAGCATTAGAATCAAGTGTGTGACTTGGTTTTCAGAAAATCCTATCACGTACCAAAATGAGGCATGCAGAAAAATAAATACCCCTTACTGCTAAAACCGCTGCATTTTTTTTCAAAGAAGCACTGAATCTGAATTACAAATATGCTTTAGTGTAGCACTGGGTCGAAAATTTAAATTGAAATATCTTTGAAATTCAGGGTATTAGGAAATAAATCCTCAATTCTTACCAAAATGATGTGAAAATGTGTGAGATAAAATGTAATGTAATCCCTTTGTCATAAACTTACGTAATGAATTTTTTTGTAAATCATTATATTTTTGGTCATGGTAGTTGTCGATTAGATAGATCCCTAGAAGCTGAAATGGATTTCCGTTTCCATTTTCCATTTTTTGTTTCGGTTTTTATACACTGAATCGTATGTGTCAATCGGCATAGATATCATCTGGAAATTTTTTGAATGCCATTATTTTGAACAAGATTATTCAACAAATGCAGAATTAAAAGCAATTATCAATAGAAGATTTTCTTCGGGAAATAGCAATAACTGATTTGAAGAGATGTCTAATTAAATTTTAAAACAAGAGGCTGTGCTATATCAAACCCCTTCTGCTCTGTCGTAATTTTTGATAGTATTCTATAAGATACCAATATGTATGCTATTTCAACGACAAATATGCAGAGACTTTGGGACTTGAAAAATGATGGATCAAAACAATGAATGTTCTGCCGAAAATGCACTATAACTTTGTGAATTTCTTGCTTTATCAAACACCATGCTAAATATAACAATTAGTTACATTTATTATGCAATTTTTTTTATTTTTGTATATTTAATTGAATTTTATGCATGTTATGTATTTTCCAGTACTTTAAGAATATAAAGTAGAATTGTATTCAAATAGTTTTATTCAGTGTCCTTTTCTTCAATTCTTGTTCTTGACGCAAAATTATAATTTCAATTCTCGGAAATACTAAATTTCTACTAAATTTAAAATACTAAAGTTTTTTTACTGAAACAACAACATTTTTTCAATAAAATTTGTTTAAACATGCAGTAATGTCAAGCCTTTATTACAATTTTTTAGGTGGTTGCAAAGATTCCTGTCTTTATTAACAAAAATAACCTTTTTCACCTGAATGTCTAGCGTCTTCAAATGAGATTTTGTTTTAATTTCAAAACTAACACAAGAATTCCTTGAATTTCACATTTTTTTACTCTCGGTAGTCCCTAATAACTGATGTTTGGGATGCTCATCTAAATATACTGAAGAGAATTAATTCGAGCCTTAATGGTTAACGGTTATGTGCATTCTCTATGGGGAAAAAAACCTTTGGACAGTTCGCCAGCAACAACCACCCGACGGGTTTAGACAATTTTTATTTCATATGGAAGCTTATGACGTCTGTATATGTCATCATAGTTTGTCTGCACCCCACCAACCCCCTTTTTCGAACAAAATCTAAAAACATATAGAGAATGTATGTTGGAGAAGTGTTTTTTCTATTTCATTCAAAAATGGCGGGATTTGGGCAGGCGACCGATGATGACATATCTAGACACCATAACCTTTCAATCAAAAAAAAATTGTTGAAATCCGTCAGGTTGTTGTTGTTGGGGTTGCTTCTGCTGGGCCCAAAGGTTTTTTCTCCAAACAGAATGTAGAATGGGAAAGAGTTTTTTCGATTTAGTTCAAAAATGAGGGGTGGTGGTGGTAGGTGACGCTTTATGACATATCTAGATGTCAAAAGCTTTCATATGAAACAAAAATTGTCAAGTAATTGAGGCTGGCGGACTCGGTGAAGAATCTCTTACCAAATTATTTTAAATACATAGATTTTGAAACAACATATGTTTACAGCATATTTGTTATGACAAAGCATAGCAGTGGAGACGAGTCGTGGGGCGAGGATAGGACCAGTCGCCCCCAAATTTCTTATGGAAAAATTAAATTTTATTTCCTTTTAGCTGCCTAAAACTAGAAATTACAAAAATGCAACAGCGTCCTGGAAAACTAGCTAATTTTTTAACTAAATTTGAAATTTTATAGCCTACCGCCAATATTCCCTGGTCTTTTAGAGCCCATAAATGTTTTTGTCCCCTCACTTTTTCCACCCAATCACCGCCACTGTTTTACGGTATTTATTTATAAGACATTTGGCCAAAATAGATACGTTAAAAATTAATTATATTAAAGGAAGAATATTAAAAATTTCGACATTAATCTTCTCTTTTGGATAAAGTATCACAATAAACAACTATTTATATAAAAAATCTATAGATCACTCTGATTTCGAAATAAATATTTTTATTGTCAAAAAGCATTTAAATTTTTTATTTATACTTTCAACTGATGCTATATTTTTAATAAAAAAATATGAAGTATTTTTAAATTGTAAACGAAAAAACATTAGCTCGAGATATTTAGTAATTAATTATAATTATAGAGAAATATGAAATTTATATGACACTATATGAAAAAATGACATCGCATAAGTAAATTATCCTTTAAATTAAGACAAGAAGAAACAAATAAAATTTTCTTTGTTAACTCTTTCTAAGGCAGAGGGAAGCATATTTCCCACCAAATTCATCAATTTTTAGAAGTGCAATGTAAAATATTTTAAGGTTCTCATCAAATTTTTTGACAAAACAAAATACTTAACGTTCCAATTTCTTATCTCAAACCGTAAAAAAAATGTCTTGAACTTTTAATTAATTATTAATCAATAACATTAATTAACAGAAAATTAATGTCTTCTATTAAGCTAAATGAACTTCTTTTCTTAAATTAATGTCATTCCCAAAGTTATTTTATTATACCATTATTAAAACAAAATGGCCCTTGAAAGGGTTATAGACACATTCTTTAAATAACCAGTCAAATAAGCTTACAAATTCATTGTATGCTAAATGCGTAGGTTTCGATCAGAAAATTTCTTGGGAATTTTTTCTTTCAATTTTTTATTCTTATTTATCAATGAATCTCTCAATATAGGCGCTGTTGAATCTAAAATGTTTTAATTCCTCTCTAATTTTTTAACAGCAATGTGAATTCAAATGTCGGGTCTTTTAAGGAAAAATACGCTTTTAAGAAACCTCCTCTTTTCCAAGCGATTTGAAATACCAAAGCTCTTATTTGTTTGTCTCAAGCGTAAATCAAAAACGAAACTCTCCAATTACCAGCCGTACTCGAAAGTCAGTCCTATTAATTTAAACTTTTCAAACTAACGAAAAGAGGAAAACTTAAGACGAAATTAATTCCATGACAATCGATATCTTGAGCATTACCTCACCTTCTAATTCATTTTCTTTTTCTTCCATCGGAAACATAAGTGCGAGAAAATGCTCGATTCCCGCTCCAACCTAATTAAATTTATGCTTACTCCAGACACTGCGGAACACAACGGGCAAAAGTATTCTAAGTTAATTGGGATCAGCTAATTGAATTAGAAAGCCTGATTTCTAGGCACATCTTTCAAGGGCATGATATACAGGGTGAGTAAAGTGCACTTCGAATGTGTTAAAGGTAACATGAAAGTCAGCAAACCATCCTCTTCTGGTTTTGCGATGTTCTAGGTGAAAAGTTAATTAAAGAAATTTCTTCCTGAAATTCTCAATGCCATTTTGTATCTCCGTAATAATCGAGGTTAGTTTGTTTATTCATGAGATTGGTTACCACTCTATACAAAACAGAGGACATAAATTAAGTTTTAAGAACATAATTCATATCAGCTGTTTTTGTGAAGAGAGATTGCCTAATTGACACAAATTAATTAAAATCATTTTGGGGGGATGATTTCATGTTCTTAAGTTTCTGCAGTATCACTTGCATAAATATAACATAACATATTGAAAAAACAAAAATATTATGTGCGAGGTATCATAATTTATTTGTCTCGTATTCTTATTCTTATTCATTTATTAGTTAACGACTATGAAACGAAGAGTCAAATGGGAAACGAAACGAATTTCATTTTTAATTTTCTAGACATATTTCCAACTCTGAGCAATATCAACCCATTAACGCCCAAATTCATTTAATTAAAAGATTTCAATAAATATCGGTAAAAATTAAGATTAAGTTACCAAGATTAAACTAAGATAAAATTAATTGTGAAGTAAAATTAAATTTGGAGAATTAATAAAAATTAGAAAAAAATACAAAAAAATCCATTTAAAAATTTTTAATATAAGTATTATAGTTTTTTTAAATATATTAGAATATAAAAAAATAAAATTGTTTTCTTATTGCTTGTATTACCTAAAAAAGAAATCAATGGAAAATTCAAAACAATTTCACAATGACAATATTTTGACTTCAAAATATAGCTAACTGTTGGTGCATACCTATTGAAAACTCTTTAGGAGTTTAGTACTAACTATTGCCATAGTAGACGAAGCAAAATAGAAACAATGGAATGTATTCGGTTAAGCTACTGAAGTGAAACGTAGCTCCATAAATCGGAAGGTGGGTTATTACCATTCGCTTTTCCTCAACGTCTCGAAGAAAAAAAAACATTGATCGGTATTGGCTGTTCTTTTTAGGCCGCTGTGACCTAGTAATAAAATTCGACCCCAGAGGGTTCCAGGTTCGATGCCAGATTCCACTGAAGGCAAGGTGTGTATGTGGGCCTGGTGCACATTAAATCTGACGTCGCGGGTCAAATGTCCTCCCGCTGGTGTTGTGCAGAAGATTGAAGAGTATTCGTAGCTAAAGGAACATAACCGCCATTTGATCGTGCTTCAAAATTACGAGGTCTGTCCCAAAGTAGCTCTCTTGTTGCTTCAAAGCCGGGCATTAATATAATTAAACTTTGTTTTATTATATTTCTTCTGCTATTTCACTAAGTTCCGCATATAACTTAGTAGGTTTTTAGTACATGAAAAATATGGGCAGCATAATTGCTATTGCTAATCTGATAAATGACTTCTTTTAAAAATGTAATCATTGATAATAACTTTTTTGAGGTTCTTCAGAGCAGAAGGTGTAATGTCGTTAAATGTTATGGTGCTCATGCCATAACACAACTTATTTTTCTTCTTCGTTCAAACCGATTTCCTAAAATGTTTTCATTTTGGAATGCAAATAATAGCAACTTTCTTGGCGATTTATATATAATAACTGCTTATTAAAATTAACTACAGTATTGCAGTTTCATGAATAATAAGCATCATCATAAAATTAGAGCTTACGGAATTAGATTTCGAAATACGGATGTTACTATTGGGTCAATTACAGTTGCTCCTGAAGCAACGTGCAGGTAGAATAATTGCTGACATTCCTGGAGAAATTGGCCTCCCTAAACTTAAAAAAAAAAATTCAAAAACATTTTCAGATAATTATTTTATTTTTCTTCTTAAAACACACTTAATGATACAATTTTTATAGTGCCATTACTTTCGCTAATATATTGGCAGAAAAGGTAGGTTTTCACAACATTGGTTTAATCACAAAAAGGAGAAAGTTCTCTGCTCCTATTGTAAAACAAAGTTTAAAAACGGTTACAGACCATTTTGTAAAGTAAATTAATTCTATGACATTCAGGATCTTAAGATGAAATGTAATTTAAAGACCGTCTAAAGAATAGATATTCTTATTGGAACTTCTTTGTTCTTTACGAATCTAATGACATTTTTAAATCGCTACATTTCATTTTCATTGAGCTATTTCAATTCAATTAGTTATTCAGTTAATAATTTAGAAAGAATTAGAAGAAATTAAAGCATCATCTGAAATAACTTCGAATTAGGAATATATTTCGGCTAAGAATAGGGACACAAAACTGAAAGCAAGAAATAATTTTGTGTAAAAAATATGTAAATTACGGTATAAATTTAAAAATAATTATAATCTAAAATTATAATATCTAAGATTACATAAAATTATCTGAGATTATTCTTCTACGGAGGAATGCTTCTCGTGTCTTCCTATTCTAGTTAAATTTTATTAGGATCAATGTTATTTTTGGAGAGTTGTTATTTTTGCCAAAAGAATTTGAAAGTTAAGATGAAATATCTGCTGTTAAATATTTTTTTTAAGATTTTGGAAATTGCGCAAAATACAATCAATCGTTTTTTCAACGCAATAAATTCTTCCTACTTTTCCAAAGATAAAGAATTATTTCCAACTATTTTGACACATGAACAAAACAGCTCGTAAAACTTTTTAGTTGAAAAAGTTATGTCTTCATGTCAATAACTCCAAACAATTTTCTTTCCTTTCAACTCTCAGTTATTTAAAAAACACCAGCAATTCATCCACGCAACTTTTATTTACTTACTCAAACAAGTGTATTAATTTATAATGAAAATAAAAAAATAATAATGTTGTTGATCACGAAATACGTGCAAAAGAAACATGAGATTACTCAAAGAATTTTTGGCTGATCTCAAAATAGACTTTCCTATGCTGAGTCAGCAAAATTTTACAGTTACGATTTCGCTAATGTGAAAAAAAGGAATAACACGAATTGTTTCCAGAAGATTCCTGTCGTGTCAAGTAGCATTTTGTTCGCTGAATGTGTTTCTTTAACATACTAAGTAATATGTTCCTGTGTGTCTTATCTCATCAGAAAACCACGCATCATGAAAAATTCATTCCATTTCCGAAATCTAACAAATGTTCCATGTGACGAATCTGATGCTTTATCTTTTTTCTTTTGTTCTTTCCCCAAGTTCCATCCCCAAGTCAATTTATCATACAAGAAAAAAATATATATTGTGCAGTACTTTTTTTCCTCGAATAAACCTTTAAAATTTGGTTTTATTGAAATATACTATAAAGTAGAAACATGGATTTAATTCTTTAATATAATGAAAGTGTACCTTAAAAGATTGTATGACTTAATCTTGAAGTCTTGGTCTGGAAAAATTAAAGGCTGACGGACATTGAAATTTTTGTTTCATTATATGCTGGTTTTGCAAAGCATAAAATCCAGCAGATCACATTGGGAATGAGGTCTCTTTTGAAGAAAATAAGTGCTGCCGGGGTACTTAATTGCATTTCGCAAAATGACACTAGTTTTTTTTTAAATAAGGACTTGTTATATTTATTTTTGCCTTGCAAAAAGTCTTTGGACTTTAATAAACTTCAGATGTTTCAAACATAAATGTAATATATTTCGAACATGAGAAGTGAATAGAATATGTATTGTAGGGAATTATCAATATATTTTAATATTTTGGATATGTGCAGTTCGTTTTATATTTATAAATTGAATAAACACTCTTTTGCTTTCATTTTACAGTGTTTCATTAAAATGGGATTTAATACAGGGTGACAAGAAATAAGCGCCCCAAAAGTAGAATGAAACGACTAACAAACGGGTGCGTGAAGATCTTGATATTTTGACAGAATCTGCGAAGAGATAAACACAACACATGAGCTTAAGCCATGAGCAAAGAGATAAGCACATCAAATTTGTTTGTTAGTTTAGTTTAGTTACGAAGTTTGAACGCCGAGACATTACACTTCCTTATTTCTTGCCACCCTGTAAGAGTCTAAAATTTAAATTTTACTCTTAATCTTTAATGTTATTATGAGGTCAGAAAAATTACGTACCAAACAAGAAAAGAGGTTACCTTCAAGAGCTTCTAATAAGTATATTTAACAAATTTAGCTTAAAAAGCTTTCAATGTTTTTAACAATTGATGCACATTTCTTATATTATATCTCTGCGGTTGAGGAAATCAGAATAAGCTTTATTCAATAATTTATCGAAGTGGGTACAAAGGCTGTTATTGAAAATAAAAATTCTAAACACATTTTTGAAATACAAAAATAATTCAAAATTCGGAACATTTGAAAAAAAAAGAATTTTTATATGATCAAAATTAGAATGATTCCAAAGAATTAATTTCCCACAGTAATTATTTAAAATGAAATTTCTATAAAGTACTGGGGAAAAAGTATTTTATTTTTCTTTATATTTCTAGAACTTTTTTAAAGAAATATAAATTAAAAATTTATACAATACAGTGGATAATTGATGTATAATACTCACTCATCACTCATCATCGCCACATATTTTCACTCATCATCGCCACATATTTTCACTCATCATCGCCACAGAATTATGTTAAAAATATGAATTTATTTTACCTTCACAGAAGTTTCATAATGAAAAATTTTAATTAATAACAACAAAGAAAGAGAAGTAAATAAATGACGGAAATATTTAATTTAAAAAAAATGGTTTGATACATTTATTGACGCGCATAGAAAGATCAGAAATTTTACTATACTGAAATATTATTCAAATTCAGCTCAGTCATTTTCAATTTCTACAAAAATAAATTACTTATTATTGTCATGGAATTAAAAACAGAGATTTCATTTAACCTTCACATATTTATATAAACTAGGTTCATTTTAAAGAATGTTGAAGAAGAGTGGTCATATTCCTAAACTTCACAAGCTCCTAAACTTTGTTACACCCTACAACAAAATGTGATGTGTGTTCAGCAAGATAGATTAGTGACTGGAGTAAATAATTAAACAAATAAGCCTACTGCCTGCCTTAGAATTGACTGCAATGGTCAGTCTTCTAGCTGTCTCTGTAAACCACACAGATCAAACCTAGCAGAAGTCCCAACCAAAGCCTTTGATGCTATTAACAACGCAGCCCTGTCTGTGATGCGTCGGTTTATAGGAATTCAATCGTCATAATTGCGTTCCCGAAAACTTTGTACGAGACAACTCCCTCAACCCACCTCATCCAAAGAGAATGAAATGAGGATGGATCGGTTCTCCGCGTGTATTCCTTAATTTCTCCTATGGTCAAGATTTCAGAAATTGTTTCGATAAAGATTGCTTAAGAGATCACTTGTCTCATAACATCACTTTCGTTTGTAGTAAAATCATAAAAATGTGAGTTAGTGGAATGATTATATAATAAAAGATGTAGTATAAAAAACTACACACAGTAATTCACAAATTTCGCAACCATTTTCATTATTATTTAGTTCGATGAACTTTTACCATAATGACCGCGCAACATCTTCGCTTGAATTAAAGAATTTTTTTGCTACTTTTACAACGTCAAAATTGAATTACCTATTTTTAACTGGATTTCACTGATTTCCTTATAAATGAGCAGAATAAAATCATTTAGCTTTACAATATAAAAAACTCGCTATTTTTTCTTGTCATAATGCATTTCTAAATTGCATAAATATGTTGCATGCATATTAATTATTGTGTTCAAATATATTAATCTTCAAAAATCTATGATCTGATTACTTAGAACATCAAATGGCCTGAATGAAAAGTCGGGCAAAAACGACTTGGCACGGCACGTGTTAAATAAATAAATATTGCACATTATACATTTCCGTATGCACGCTATGAATGAGAACTCAACATACGCTTGATCACTATTGGCGTGATTTAGATTGAAGAATATTATCTTATTCTAATTAAGTTTCAACAATGAGGATTAAGACTTAACTTCCAAGAAATCTTTTACAGCCAACTGATTGAACGCACAGTTTTCGTCATATTTACTTCAGAATCAAGTATAAAAAAATTTATCCGGCACCAAAAATATTTTCTAATATATAAAGTATTTTATCTGTGGTAATCTGAAAATGACTTAATTTTTCGTACTTAGATTATTTACCTTCTATGAGATTTATTTAATGAAACAAATGTGTCTGCATTAGAAATTATACTAGACTGCAAGCGTTTCCATCTTTATATACGTTCCTCTTGATGTTAGGACTACTATAGTTTGGTAATAAGGTTTCGGCATTGATATCAGAGGGTTTTAGGTTCGAATCAAGATTGCAACATTGGTTCGTGTATGTAAGCCTCATTCACGTTAATTCTGATGTCGAGAGTTAAAATTTCTCACTTTGGTATTGCATGGAAGCTCAGAGAGGGGGATGGATGCTGGATCAGGATTTGTCGGTGGCATTTAGAAGGAAGGAAAGAAAGGGGTGTGCTGGGTCAGAATTTGTCCATGGCACTTAAAATGAAGGAAAGAAAGGGGTATGCTGGATCCGAATTTGTCCGTGGCATTTAAAAGGAAGGAAAGAAAGGAATATACTGGATCAGAATTTGTCTGGGGTATTTAAAAGGAAGGAAAGAAAGGGGTATGCTGGATCAGAATTTGTCCGGGGCATTTACAAAGAAAGATATTTAAGAGATCCGTTTCAAAACGACCTTCAAGTAGATTAAATATGGGATGTTGATATAACTAACGTATTTTATATTCTTTGAGTATGCCAATAGATATTTCAGTTCATCTTAGCAACAGGAAATAGATTTATACAATAATTCGAAAAAAATTCCATTTATATACCCACTCTTTTCAGAATATTTTACACAAATAATTAAATGCATTCAAATATCTGATACCTCATAATGAATATGGGGAATGAAATATTCGCATTATTGTTAAGCTTCAAAAAAATCATTTTTCGTAGAAATCAATCCTACATTCAATTCTTTAGAATGATTTTCAATCCTATAATTCTGAACAATACCATTGCACCACATTAGAAATGTCAATCTCAGAAAAAGCAACACAAACCAAAAAGAGGTCATCTACTATCAGAGAAATATTTTAAAATTAATTCAAGAATCAAACTAAGATGAAAGTGACATTTCAAATTAATCATCGCGATTTAAATCAGCTGCTCTCTTTGGAAATTTAAGCTCTCTACCAGATATTTACATGCGATTTTTGAAACGTAAAATTATCTTGCAGGGAAAAAAAAGCTTCTGTCCTCACGCATTCGAATTATTTCAAGAAAAGAAATAATCTACAATTCCTATCATGCAGCGATTCTATCATTTCGATATTCTGTTGGGAGTCCCTTTCATTGTGAGGAACTTCCATTGTTTGGAATATCAAGTGTTAATTACGCGTCCCTGATCAAGTGAAGTACGACTTTTGACGGATATTTCATAATTAGTGTCTCATTTAGTCATTTATCATTATTTTCGAAGGCGGTTATCAACATTTTAAGAGGAGTAATATCTCCATGTTCGTAGTATTAGGAAGTTTTAGTAAGGATTCTTTACTATAAAATCTTTTGTTCGAAAGTTAAATGCAAATTATTTTAAGACGAAAAAAAAAATTGATTCGCTAAAATATATACCTCTTATAATTTTCAGAATGTATCGAGTATCAACCATAAAAATAAGGTGTCAAAGAAATATTAAGCATTCTGTTATAAATTTTCAAGAAGAAATATTTTCTCCTATATTTATTATATGATTTCTGGTTCTTTCACTCGGCAGTGAGGTTACGTGAACATATTATATGAGCTTTGGTGAACTTATGGCTATTCCTACTCAAGCGAAATATAAACTCTGATAAAACTTATATAATTAGTGTTTTTTAAGATATTTAACAAGCTTTGCGATTATGATAATCATCAGCGTAAGCAGGTATGCTTATGACTTTGAATAATTGTTTTCATAACTTAAAAATTACCACACTGATGTACACATTTGTTTCTCTCTTGCTCCGAGAAAAGTACAATTGAGAGACATTACAGATAATTATTTTGAATTCTTCAGTCACATTTAAAGCTGGTTTCCGTCTTAGATTACGAGCTATAATAGTTTCACTTTACAAAACGTTTCCGATGCAAAATCAAAATGTTTCCTGTGTACGAAACGTATTAAAATAGGGTTCATCAGCATTTTCCTTTCGAAGAATAAATAAATGCACCTTGATTTGAAATACCTCAATGAAATTATCTTTTTGATCAAAAGATACATATATTTGAAAAATATTTAACGAATTATCAGTATAGTACTTTCTTATATTCCATGCATTCTGTTAGAGATTCTTAGAAAAGACTTCACGATGAGAAAAACGAAGCAAAACAATTAAGTTTGACTTCAATAACAATTTTAGTGAAATGATAAGAAAAATAATTTCCATTGAAATTACGCAAAGACTTTTCTAATGTTATGCTGATGATGCAATTAAAACGTTCTGAATTTTGCGTAAACTGTCCTGAATGGAAGAACAACATTCTCAATAACTTTTATTTTAAAAAGTTAAGAAGATTTAAGTGAAATATAAATTGAATTTAACTAAGAGTTAATTCAGTTATATAATTTTCTTCTTCTCTAAGAACCAAAGACTAAACGGCTGTGCTGTCTTTAAAAGAACTGTCATTTTCAAGACATTCACTTTTTTAGGCTTCAAGGAAGACAAATAATCGATCACTTATTTTTATCAAATGAAAGTTTTTCTTTCTTATAATTATGAAAAGGCAAGTAAAAGTTTTGTTAAAATCATTCTGCTGTAAGCTAATTGACGTTTATTCCAGCAGTGGAATTGTGTTAGTTCCAGTTAAATGATACTATTAGTAATAAATAAAGTTAGAAGACATTTTTCTAAAAGGCAGTTTACTAAATAAAATTTGTTGACGCTCATTGTAATGAAGTATCTTCAATATTTTAGTTTCTTTAGTATTTAAATAAAGGGCAATCAGTGCTGTAGTACCTTTTACCACATATAGCTACAACTTTTAACACCGAATGATAATATATTAGCACAGATGTATTTTTGATTTAATGTACATTAAGATCTATCGCATTCTGAATATTTTCATGAAGATTGAGCACTATATAAATACATGTTCTTTTATAATCACAAGTTTATTTTCATGCATTCGACTTCTTTCATGGTCCTACATTTACGATATTTTGAGGATGCAAAACTTTTAATAAATTTGTTTTAATGAGGCAAAATATAAACAATTGTGCTGTTTACTTAGTTGCCGTTTACTAAATATATCAATATATTGTGCTATTGAATTCATGGAAAATAAATTACTTGAGAAATTAGGCTTTATTAACCATTGCTTGGTGATATAACACGACTAAAACTGAATTGAGGTAGAAATGCGACACGGATTTTAGAATTCTGCAAAAATTGACCATTAAACAATACAATATTTCATTTTACCTGTTCTAACTTAAAAGTAACTAAATTCATTACAGACTAATTATTTCTACTAAAATTAGTTTATAATGTGTGACAGAGAAATCCTTGCAAATTTAAGATATAAATGCTTCTCAATACAAAAGAATAGAAACATTCTTCAGCACATTGGAAGAAAAAGTGGTAAATTAAATGCTACTCCCTTCAACATGTGCGATATTTTCCTAAAAGACCTCTTATTAAATAAAATTTGTTGACGCTCATTGCAACGGCGTAACTTCATTATAATAATTTTTTGGTTATTTCCTTTTACATAACTTTGTGGCGTTCGATTTTAAATGATTGCATTTATAAAAAAAATTGGTATAAAAATTCCTTCTGCTCTATTATATAAATCGTGTTAGGAGATGGTGAAAATTTCCTTCACAGTATTACCATACATTATTTCATCTGGAATTGGGTTAATTCCACGCTTTGTAGCTCTATTTTATCCTAACTGGTTTTGCTTTAGTTTATTCATACATTTTAAATTTCATTAACCCTTTGCGGACAGGTACGGCGTGTAGAGTGCGCCATTGGAGAGTGCGAGGTTAGACAGCTCGCCACCCGTCTAACCTCGTATTAACATTCCTCCTACTTGTTGCGATCGTTTGCACTGACAATGAATCAGTCAGTTCGGTCTGATCGGACTTGAAAGTGCAAGAAACGATCTCCATAATCCTACCCAGCTATCACGAAACGATGGGAAATTATCCCTAAAGAGCAATATTCGGCTGTTTTTGAAGAATTAAGCAAGAAAATAGCAGCTGAGGACTTCGATGGAGAAGTAACTGAGTACAGTGACCAACAAACTGATTCTGAGACTGACTTGGAGAACAATCCAGTTCACGAAGAATGAAGAAACTCAAACTCGAACACAAATGTTTGTATCGTCCATACATTCAACCACTAATTTTATTATAACATAAAAAATAAAGTTATGTATAATTAAATTTGTGAGAGTTTGAAGAAATGAGACGGCGCATAAAGTGCGCCACCTGATCTCAGTGTTCTAAAAAGTTACCTGTTCGCAAAGGGTAAAATATATATGAAGGCTTTTTAAACTCAGTGTAATTATACATTTCGTAGTAACCATATTTTTAACCAATTAAGCGGACTGTACACGAAGTCATCTATGAAATAGAAATGACCACATGAAATGTAATGGGTTTCTAATTTGTTTCATACATACTTGCTGCTTAAAAATGTGTGAACAGAAGGATAATATAAAAAAATTTAAATACGTTGTTCTTAAGGATATCACATTTAAAATCTTTTGTTTTATAGTGAAATACTTTTTAGAAAAGCACAATTTTCCTCTGTGTATATTATGCGATATTGGATGCGTGAGTGAGTATTATATGAATGTATAAGACAGAATATATGACATTAAGGAATCAACCCATTAAAAAACTCATTTTTAATAGCAATTAAATCTTGGAGACTTCATTTGTTTAGGGCTTACTTATTTACAATCGGCATTCAAAATACTTTAAATCGATGCTTAATCCCAATTGCATATATAAAACAATAATATCATGATATTATCACAATTTTCTTCAAGTAATAAGTTGGCAAATCAGATTACCATGTAGGAAATTGATTTCCTTCACTTCATACCATGTAAAAACAATACAATATGCAAAGCAGTATTTTTATTTCGCAGAAAAGTATTTTTATTTTTGAATACAACTGTCTTAAAGAGCTACATTTCACCAAGATTTCTAAATTATTATGATCCTAGATGTCTGGAAAATGAGTAATACATATAAATATAGGCTAGTATATGTGGAACACGCAACTGTACTGCGAATACAAATCACAGCAGAAAAAAAAGAAAAAACATGAGTTTCCAATTTTTCTTATGTTTTTGAATTACACATGGCAATTAGGGTTAAAAAATTTAATCTTCTGAATTTTTCTTCCCAATTTTCTATTTCTGCCTTCGTGAAAGTTTGTTTGCTTGCGAGTTTATTTGACAGTAACTAATGTTTTTATATTTTTAAAAATTCATTTCTTATAAATCTGGTTTTTTGATAACAATACTTTCCAGTGTTTCAGTTTTGGATTTCTATTACTGCCAAAATTTTTATTAATTATAATTCTATTTGTTTAATAACAATATAAATAACCGGCGAATTATTAAATTATAAGTATTATATTATAATCGAAAAAGTATAAATACTTGTATAAAGGTGAATCATTTCATTATAACATTCAAATATGAAATGTTTAAAATGTGTTTCATGCAACTGAATGAACTGATTAAATATTTTCTCCCAGCATCAACGACAAAATTTTAAGAAATGATAAACGCTGTACGTTCAGGGATGCGAAATATAGTAATGACAGTCTGTGTAAACCTTTCAAAAATAAAAGCCTCCTTCTTCAATAAATTTAACTTGAAGTATGTTGAAAACAGTTAAGGAAACTGAATTTAGCTGAGACGTAATTCATTTATATTCTCTTACTTTTTTTCCTTGCGAGCAAAAACAGTGCGGATTTCGATATATTTCAAAGAAAAAATAGCTTATCTTGGCATTTGCTTCTGATGTTTCAAGGCAAAAAATAATCGACGGCTTAGTAAGCTTTCTTTTTCATATCTAGTACATGTTTTTCTTTCTTATGTATTTGATAAAGCTTGTAAAAGTTTACTAAATCTCATTTTTATAAATGATGTCCATTGACGTTCATTAGTAGAGACGAGATAGTATTATTTTCATTCCCCCGAGTATTACAATAAATGCACGTTTTCAGCACACTTACTCTTTTTAATAAATTATTAAATGTCAATTATAAACTTTTTCTTCAGTAACGTAAGCTAATTAAAGCCATAACGAATTTACTTTGGTGCAGAAAAATGTTTTAAATTTAATTATATTTATCCTCATATACAAAAGTGTCTAATAATCCTATTACTGATAATAAATTAATTATACTAATTAATTAATTATACTACTAACGTAACCCTTAAAGTAAACATTTTATTAACAGATTTTAATTATAGTTTCTAGCTAACATTTTTAAGTCATTACAGCTAGGTTAAATTTATTGTTCGTATTCACAGCAAGAATTCACGAGAAGAATTTTTGTGACATCTCCCAAATTTTTCAAAATTTCAACAGAAGGCAATATAAATATTCGTATTAGCTATCGTTACTTAGCATTATTCCTTCAACTTTAGCGTTTGTCATCATCTTTCATGACAAAGCGAAAGTAAATACTAAGTTTTTGAACTGAAAATGGTTCATTAAATTCATTCACCAAGTAAGGATATTCCTAACACGTTCAAACATACTGAAATACCATTTCCGATACACATAATTCTTAGTCAATGTGGTATAATTTTATTTCTAATTCAAATATATGTTTTGAATTAATTTTCTAGTAAGATTTTGCATTTCTTTTTAATAATTCTTCTCATCTCCCACTTGCAATGTCTGGATATCTAGACTACAGATAAGATATTTAGGAATTATACGTAAATTAACAACTTAAAATTGATTCCAATTAAAATTAATGATATATTTTATAAAAACTTTAGCATATCTACTGATTCTTTGCTTCACCCAAACCACTGTTACAATATTTCCATATACTGAATTTCAAGCAACTAATATTTATCATTTTCTGCGAAGATAGTATAACAGCTCAATTCTCAGAGATGCAACCAAATGACAATAAAGTGATAAAACATGATAGAGAAAATTTAGAAATCTGATGGTTGGCTGAATTTTTAGACAACAGTTCTTAATAACAAGAGGTGAATTATCAAAAGTCAGAACATGCTGTTCACATGAATTTACTTTCTTATATTGCATTTGGTGAGATATAAAGAGAAGGAAAAAATGTGCATTTCCGAAAATAATAAAGATTTCTGTCCCAACAAATTAAAAGTTGATGGTGAACAAGTAAACAAACTGAATTATTGTTCAATCATTGTTGTGAATGTATTAGAAAAATCAAGCAACAGTACAGGGCTTTGATTTCATTTTTGTATTGAAGGATTCATTAGAGAATATGAGAATTTTTTCAAGCTTTATTGGAATGCTTCCATATGTGAAATTAAAACTACTTAAGCTTTGATATCCTTTATCTAATGACAAAATTTTAAGCCAATGAGTTATAGAGCACATATTAAATTTAAATTATGCCTTTTTTTGTATTGGTGTCAAGAAACACAGGGTTTAAATTAAAATGTTCAGAAGTTTCAGTGACAGTTAAAAATATAAAATTGATAGCAGAACAGATGTTAAACTCGCAGAATAATAAATTAGATATGTTGTAAATCAGCATCCAAATGTTGCTTAGATTTATGTAAGTTTTGATCATCATAAGAAGAACCAAATAGTTTGTTACTCAGTGATCGTCAATCTGAATTTAGACACCACATTTCCATGAGGATATGCTAAATCAACAGATTAAGCATACCATTTTGCTCAAACTTAATGACTTGTTTATGAATCAGGACTTCAGCTGAATACTGAAATTCTGCCACCGAGACCAAGTTATGCAAATCAAAGAAAAACATTGCATTTAGACTTTCTGAAGCTTGTTTATGCTTCCAAAAATTCAGTTAATTGTTGCTGTTTTTACACTTACAAAAGCATAAATTTTTTAGTTAAAAATATTACCTTTATGATTAAGACTGGTTCAGAAGAAATATTCTGTAAAAATAAATTTTAATATTGTAACGTGGTCATATAACAAGGACATTATTTGTGTCGGCTCCATACTAAAATTATATTTACACAAATCTATATATATATATATATATATAAGTTTAATGAAATTTAAAGGCACTAAAGAAATTTAAGTAGGTTGCAGTAAGCATAACCATCTTAAACATAAACAAGAAATCGTTCTCCTAAGGAATAGGAGACAATTCTAGTACGACCAACCTACACACAAAATGGCGAAATTAATAATCATTTGACAGCATGAATTTTAATTTTACGGAGAAAATAAATTGCTTTTATAGAATGAAGAAATTATGTAGAATGCCAATAATTAAAATACCTTTTATTTATCCTTTACTATACAGTAACTTTTCAGAAACCGATTTAAATTAATGCCCCTTATAATCTGATATAATATCAATAAGGCACCTATTAATCTTAGATAAATGATTAAAAAGTTTAAAAAATACGTTAAAAATAAGAATGGATGTTACAATAGACGTGTTATACTGGTGTGTTATTGTCGGTATATGATTAAATATCTAATCCTACAGCTTGACGAAATCTGTATATATCTCCAGATTTATTTTTAAACAAAAATTCTTACACAGAAATAAGAACGTGTAATCTCAGGAAATGAAATAAATAACTTCAATAAAACTCTTGATATATATCCTCGTTTGTGAGTGTTATGTTGATAATATTTTTATATATTTTATAGGACTAGGGGTGAAATGATCAACAAGATTGCTTGAGTTTCCTTAAATAAATTGACGAAAGAATAAAACTTTTTGTGTTTTTACAATTTTAAAAAATAATACCAGAAAAGAGATCTTCAGGTGCAACACGAAGTAATGATATTAATGCGTTTGTTTCGTCAATAAGCAGTTATATCTTATATGGAAAACTTGTTTTACACAATATCATTTACGAATTTAAATTGCTAAATGCTTTATAGACATTCTGTACTAAAAAGATATGAGACAGAATATTATAAATTCCAAATGTAATAATATTCCTTTCTAATCAACATTAAAAACGATCTTGCAAAATTATGAAAATATTATTGATAAGTTTTCTAAACATCATATTTCTATTCCCGGTATATTTTGAAAGTACTGCGAAAAGCAAGTAACCCAATTTACAGTAGTTTTGAGTAGAATGATTAACTATTGTTCTGAAAATTAATTAATAGTGAGTATGTATAAAATGGCATCTAGTTTAAATCTCTAATTATGCAAATTTGATTAATTTTGTAGAAAATTAATGAATACCTCATCTAATTCATTTGAATTCTTAGGTAAAATTCCCATGTTGTAAATTTCCATGTAAAAATCATATGATTATATTTAGGCTTCGACTAAGCATTATAAAATATAAAACTACAATAAATATAAAACAAGCAAAAGTTACTAATTTTATTTTTTATATTCCTCAAATGGAGATAGTTTCTGTATAAATAGCATTGGATGAATGAAACATACTTTTTTACCACTAGACTAGTACCAGAACGAAACTCTCAAGAAGACTCCTAATAAGAAAATCTAACAAAGAATAAGATAAAAAGTAAAATGTGTTGTGGAATTTTTCACAACCAAACAAAACAATATATCTTGCTCCTTTTTAGTCTTTATTTATTTGACAATTTTTTTTTTAGTTAAGTAATTCCATATTTTATAGCAATGTTTTTTATTGTAATATAAACTCATATCAATATAGCTAAAGTTCAGATATTTAAGTCGACTGTTTCTAACCAAGTGTCGAATGTTGAACATTTTAGGAAACCGGAAAAAATAGTAGGCATATTTTTTTTAAAGTTTCTGAAAAGTGCCTTTGCTGAAAAGTGCCTTTGCTTTCAACAATTTTGGCAGATGATTTTCATGATACATTCCTTATCTAGAACTATGAATGTCTATAAAAACATAATTTCTTTTGAAAAAATATAACATAATAACAAGATTACAAGTGTTATTAATTACCATTAAATATAAGAATATGTTCGATAAAAAAATCATATCTATTAAAATTTCTCTACTCTTATTTCCAAATCACTTCTTATATTTTGATGAAGAATAATCTCTAATTCGGATAGAAAATAACTCCACAAATAAAAATTTATTATTCTCGAATACAAATACGCGAATATCATCTCTTGTTTCCAAAAGAAGCTTTATAATTGTGAGTTTAAAACGAATTTCATCCTTTTTTGTTAATCTTAATTCGGCATAGAAATGTTTTAACTAAAACATTAATTTTATATCTAAATGGTAAAATGGTATGAAATAAACTAAGAAAATGTATTCGTTTCTTCATCCATAATGCATTAAATGTAAACATGAAATTAGGAGGCTAATACCACTTTCAAACCATCTTTATTCACACACTCCACTTTCTAATTTGTATTTTTCTTATATAACGGAGAGCACTAAATCTCATGTTAATTAAACATCAGTGATCTAAAAGAAACGTATATAAAGTATTGTATAATTAAGTAAGATTTGTTAATATGAAATGAGTATTTAAAGTTATCTTTTTCTTAAGATATGTGCCTACCTTTGGAGCAATATTTTTGAAAAAAAAAATTCTTATGCAGCACTTAAGTTTTCAGTTACATTCGAGAATAAAATTGTGAATTCAAATGCCATTTTAATGAATGTCTTTTGCCATATTTGGTCAAAATTTTTTAAAAATTGATGTTTACGCCAAACTACCTATACAAATGCTTATGAATGTATTTTACTTTCTGATTCAATGATTTTATAGTTACTGAGATATACCAAAGTTTGTATACGCAAAAGGATTTTACAAGAAAAAACTCTTTCTTTTTCAAATAATAATATTTCTAAAAATAAACAATTATACACTTATAAGCTATATTTTAGAACATGAAGATAGGCATGGTTCATAGGGATGTTCAGAACATGCCTAGAAACGTATAGAAGACTTTGGCAAATTTTTTTTATTATCTTAAAAACATTTCAAGAAATGAGATTTTTCTTAATCTAAAAAAATGAAAATATCAGTTTTCCAGAAACCGAAAATAAAGATTTTAACCCTCAACTGCGGAGGAGCGGTCTCAGAGACCGCTAAGAATGGTTTACCTTATTTTCTTCTATTTTTACTTCAATTGAATGGATTCGTCTTGTAGCTTCTCATTTTATGATCTTGACTATACATGTACATTTTCTTGAAGTTTCGGAGCCTACTTTTTTCTTATATTCCAGTTATTTCTGTCGGTGGGGTCTGGCAAACCGCACCTCCCTGCTAGTGTTCCAATTTTGTGAAAGTCTTAGAGAATGTCACTGAAATTTAGTTCTCTGAATATCATCCAACCTTTTCATCCTCGTTATGACTTCTCTTCTCTTCAAGAACGATCTTCAAAAAAAAAGAAGATCAAAGAACTTCAAAAATTTCTAAATGAAATAGGCAATGATTTCAGTGATGAGAATAATTGTACAGGGGATTTTTTAATGAAAGTTCACATTAGAATATCTCTGAATTATCCGAATGTGAAGATAGAGAATGTCAACAAGAACCCCAACCTTCTTCATGTGAATATGAATCTTCATGTTATTATTGAAGAAATCCTTTTAAGTGGTCATTCTGAAACGAAACGAACAATTAGAACTACTGCTTATAATATCATCTAATTTCCAGAATTGGTTTATGGCTATGTTCTATAGACTATTGGATATGCGTACTGTAGATTCATACGTTTTGTATCAAAATCATTCTGTAAACCCTGTTATGAATGGAATGCAGTTTTTAGAAGTCCTCGCATGAGAATTTTTTCCCGAAATCAGAAAGAGTATCGAAAACCCAAAAATAGATCAAGGAGAGATTTATGTTACCGAAAGATTACCAAGTTGGAAGTGAGGAAAAGTTGTAATTTATGCCCGCCGAAGATGAAAAGAAAAATAGCATATTTATACATATTTTGGGCTAAATATGTGTGTTTAGAATGCACTCGAAAATTTTGTTATGGATGAGCGCAAGAATCTAAAGTGAAATAATTCCATGTAAAAGCAAGTCAGTTTTACCAAGTGTCAATTTTTTATTTTCTATATAATGGTTAATTTTCGCATTATATTATTTTCATCATGAATTTATATAATGAAAAAAGAAATATCACTCGAAAAATTTAAAAAGAATTTTTTGTTAATATTAATATTTGTTGTAATATATATTCCGAGAAATATGTATGTACCAAAATAATCAATTTTTCTGCTGATAATATATTTTCAAAAATTAAAAAAAATATTTTTTATATTCAGAGATATATCTTCAGAATATACAGACAAAATTTCATACTGACATTTTTACTAAAAAAATTTGATGTGAATTTTTAAATATTCGGTCTCGTAGACCATACATCTCCAGTTAAGTCCAAAATTTTCACCTCTACAGTTAAGGGCTAAAGTCCAACAAAAAATTATATACATATTTTAACAACTTAAAATATTCTGTATTTGTAATTCAAGCCTTCCTTGAGATTATTTTTAATTAATTATGATTTTCTTTTAGCTTTTAATTTTTTTCTTGATAGTTTTGATTTTGATTTCTAAATACTCTCATATCTATTCTCTTAGATTTCGTAATTCTCTCAATATCTATTTCTTTTTCAATTTTTTTTCATCATTTCTAGTTCAAGATTTTTATTAAGATAGTTAAATACAGGTATCAGCCCCATATTGCCTGAGTTGAATAACAAAACTGCTATCTTAATCCCTAATAAGTGTATTTGGAGTTAAACGAAATTTTCTTTAGGTAAAATATTTTATAAGTAGAGAAACCGTTGTCAAATACGACTTAAACAATAATAAATAACTAAATGAAACATAATTCTAAATTTAAAAAAGTAAATTGTACATTCACATTCTTTTAGAATAAAGATTTAGATGCATTGTCTGCAATTATCTGGCCTAGTTTTGGTATCGAAAACTTCAATTCCAGTTTATAATTTAGACAATAACTTTGCTTCTAATTACCATATAAATAAAAGAAAACCATTTTTCAAATCTTATATGTATGGGATTTAATACAAAATAATAAAAATATTTTCAAAAAATTTCACGAAAGCGGCGATTTCAGGGCAAGCACATACCTCAAACATTTGTGGGATATTCTGAATGGGAAATGAGTTATAAGATTTCAGACGTTATTTTGCATTCGGTTTTAAACATTCATTTCATGCATGCAATTGAGAATTAAAATGTCTTTTTGCTCCCATGCAAGAAAGTGGGCTATCATCACTAACAAGAAACATAATCACTTTTTTGTAGCGTGGGAAAGACAGCGATTAAAAATAACTAGAACAAAGAAAATCCTTCAATTTTTAAAGGATTATACTTCGACATAAATAAATTTATTTACTCTTATAAATCGTAAATATTCGCTACTGGTGCTGATAAAGTTTGAAACCAGGTGCTATATTTATGCTTTAGTATTCTGCCTATTTATTAAACTTGCAATGCAATATACTATTTTTCTTCTGAAGCTGGCTCGTAACAGTAAAATTTTCATCATTTTTTAGGTGATGTTTGCGGTTAATAACAAATAAATTTCCCACTGCTTTTATATGGGTCTCAGAATCCATATAGAACTGCAAAAGAGCAAATGTTTTCATTTTTTTCACAGTAAGGTAGAACATGTTTAAGCTAATCAAGTGGTTAAGTGCAAAAATTAATTGTAAAATTATTTAGTCTCAAGAACCAGTTCCCCAATTCGTTGTATTCCCTTCCTAGAATTCAGAAATAGTAAAGAGAAAATGGTTTAGTATTTGGGGTGTTTTTCTGACGTCTAAAAATTTTTATGGGTTCGCTTCATGGATAATTTTTTGAAATGCAGTTGCAAGAGAGAGGAATACTGATTTCTACTTCAATACTGAGAGCATGTCAAACGCTCTCAGCTGCCTTGGAATGAATCAGTTGTTCATTTTGATAACATTTGTTCAATTATTTTGAGTGCGTGCACAAAGATATTTCCATAGCCGAACAAAATCATATTTATTTGTGTTATTTTGTTTGTTTGTTTTCATTATCTCGAATATCAGATTATTTTAAACTACTGACAGTGCAATGTGATAGGTAGTACTGCTACAGTTAGCACTGTATGAAATATTTCATTAATCAGTTCGAAAAATTACCTTTAACTATTTTTTTTCTTGGAATTGCTTGTTGCTTTTTTCCACCAGTTTTGTCCCAGTCGTTCGCTACACCTTTAAACACATCGAATTTATATGCTTATTGACCATGAGATACTTGAGGGAGGAGCTGAAGTCACTGTATAATAGCTGTAAATGTTTTACTAATTCGATCATGTATGATGTGCCTTACATATTCCTCGAAAATTAAGAGCCTCGACCAATCTAGCTGAATTTTGGATGTAAAAATTTTTACAAACAAAACAATTTAGTAAAAATATGCATGTTCTTTGTTTACTTTTGATTTAAACTATTGAGTTTTGTCATGTCACAAACCAGTCCCTCAGGCCCTACTACCTAGTTGTCATAAATCAGTTTTGGACATGAGGCAACTATCTACATCCTTATAAACTTTTATACTAAACAAAAGACGTTAAGACTTTTTAGAAATTAAATTTACTCGGTGTAACCCATGAAATGATCAACATCCTTTATTTTATTTATAAAATTGTACTTACTAGGATAGCTTGAATCAAGTAATGTTTCAAGTTGCATGTGGTTTGAAAATTCTCTTTTTTTCTGTATGAAAAAATAAAAAAAGATATTACAAGTTAATATTTCTTATTTATGTATTCCTTTTTTCAGTAATTCTGAACCGTAACTCATAGCATATACCCACAATCTATGAAAATACAAGCGTAAATTTTTGCAGTTCTTCATAACAACAAATCCAAATCGCAAATGGGACCTTCTGCCACCGTAAATATATCCTGAAGTTCCAAACATTACAGCATACCTGTCTAATATGGATTCCGACATCCTTGTACTCGGCGAATGCCAGTTACTCCACATTATACAGACGGAACTATTCTGCAGAAGTCGACAGAAGAGTTGTCCAACCAAGAGCCCTCGTTATCTATCTGTACCTACATAGTAATAGTAGGTGACGGAACTTGTGCACAAAAAGCTCTTTTGTTCATATCCCAGATATCAGGCTACCTACGTTACCAACTTAAGCTCTGAAAAGTTCTAGAATTACCTCAAAGCAGTCACGAAAAATATGAATCCGGCGTCACGAAGTACTACCATCTGAAATACAAGGATGCCATTTCAAGATTAATGGGATATATTATTTGTGCTGACATGGGAACGAGTTCCCGTTTGTTTAGTTGCATATTTAATACTCGAGGGAAGATATGAAACGGAAAACATGCTGCTGTTTAATTGGCTACTGTTTTGTTGAGGATAAGTCGTCGACTGTATACATGCTTACATCTATGAAATCTCCTCATGAAATACCTAACAAAGGAATTTTCCGTCTGGTAGTTTAGAAAAGTCACATTTAAAACAACGCTGGTAGCATCTTTCATATTAAAATGTAATTAATCAGAGATTTGGAATTATTTGATAACTGTCCTCAATTCAAAGGAGATTTGTTTGAGTGGATTTATGGGAACTTTACGAATGATCTTTGGATGAGAAAAATTATAACACTTAATAAATTTTCATTTCTACTTATTTCCATGTAGATTCATTCATATGACATGGAATTATATAGTACCATAATTTTTTCAAGGAAAAGATTTGATTTTAGTTTCGTCTCAAAGGCACATCAGTGGGAATATCATACGTATGTAGATTGTTTTTAAAAGATTTCATTTTTAATACAGAAAATATGTCTTTAATATTACGGAATAAGGAATTATCAAATTTTATAATCACTAAAATGAAAAGCTTTTTTAATATTTTTAAATGAAGAAACCATAAATATTTAAATAACTATAGTAAGAAGAAAAATCAATAAATAATAAAGTTTTTTTCCTCTTCTGAGAAAGAATTGTGAAAGCACTGAGTAGTCATTTTAAGGCTTCTTTTTGAAGATATTTCTATTAATAGCCTTAACACAAACATAAAACACCTTATAAAATATTTGTTTTGGAAAGCAAAGATCCGGTAGGAATTTCAGGAAAAATGACTTGTAAGTTAACAATAACCTTCGACAATATATGAACAAACACAGGCCTTCGTCCTTCTCATATTCTAGCAAGAAAAAGCAATGACACTTAAATGCCAAAATAAGAAAGTGGCAGATGTTTCCGATAAGGCTTTACCACAATATATTTTTATTTTAATTTCCACTTTGAGCAAAATGAACAGAAAAAAAATAACCACTTGAAATTGAAAAATACATTTCAGTGTTAAAGATTTATTGATTTTCAAGAAAGTCAATATTTTTCAGCGTAAGACTCAAATGAGTTTATTTTTTAAATCACTATCGCGTAGCCAGAGGTGGAAAGAAATACTTATAATTTTTTAAAACTGTTTTTGATTAGGAGTAAAAAATCTGAATTTCATATGCTTGGTTGTGACATTAGGTCCGAAAGGTGAAATGAAATATGTTTAAATTTCTGGCTATTTTTAATCAAATCTTCAATACGAATAAAAGAATGAAACAAAATGGTGAAATCGTGCATTTCTCAGGTTCTTTTCATAATTTATTTCTATTCCTGTTATCATTTCCTTTCATGTTAGGGAGCTATAAAATTTTCTCTTGAAAATTTGATAAGGCATTCTCCTTTACATTTAATGCCAAGAATTTCTGAATCAAATGTTTTATAACAATAAGTTTGAATCAGATTCTATCATTTCATACTAGCTGTTACCCACGACTTCGTGCGCGAATAATTTTAATAATTTTTTTTGTAATTCACGAATTTAAATGTTTCGTTACATATTGAAACGGGAAATTAAAATTTTTGACAGTTGATAATACATAATTGGACGACTAACAGGAGTGTCTGCTGTTATAGTTAGGCAATTTGTTTATCTTTGCTAACACATTTTTGTATACGACGTTTTTGTTCTACGTTTTTCGCACGGATGTAAAGGCTTTGTGGGCCGGACACACGTGAACACGCCACATATAGTTAGTTGCCCATGCAAAAAATATGGTTTTTCCAACCTTAGCCTGCCCCTCTGAGTGCCGGGCCCTGAGCCTGACACTCAAAGCCCATATACTAATTTTAAAGAGAATTGTTACCTTTTGAACTGGGATGGTAAATCCTTCGGTATTATCAGAATGCATGGGATTAAAAAACTCTCTTCTCTCGCTATGCCAGTCATAAAGTAGCTGGCACGACGTTTTGACCTAGGTATATAATTCGTAACCGTGTGCCATCGCGCAGTTTTGGTACATCCAGGTTAAGTATCAATAGAACTGGCACACTTACTTTTAATCTCAGTTTGTCGGAAGGTATCCCTGGAAATTCTAAGGAGTTGAAGAACTCTACAGGATATGATGTTACTTGTTATTGCCCATTACCGTATCTACAGATAGATATTCTGTAATACATCCCTCCATTTGTGAAGAATTTTTTTTTCATTTATCTGATCTAAACTTTTACTAGTCAGTGCCAAAATTACCCATTCAAAAACCAATCTCTATTCCTCATATTAGCTTGTAGGGCAGGATAAACCTTGTGTATCAGTTCCTCTGTAATGTGAACAATTTTGAAAAATTTCCAATTTAATACACTGTTTGAATCTCTAGCAATCGACAAATCTATTTGGCAACTGTATCAAGCGTCAAGTTCGAATCAGTTCTTTCTTTATTAAACAAAACGTTGAAATCCGTGTTCTTTGGGTTTGTATAATCCTTTCTTTTTAAATCGGTTAAAAAAAGCTCTTAAAGCATTAAAATTCGAAATGGAACTATTGTAATTATCTAAATCGTTTGGTATAGAATTTAACCGCCAGTGATTATCTAAATCCCTTGGTTACAAATTTAACCATCCAACAAATCTTGGATGTCGATAAAAAGACTCATATAAGATTTAAAGCTAATGTATTTTTTAAAAAATTAAATTTTGAGAAGGTACTGTTTTTTAAGTGAAAGTTAGAATTATTAAAAAACAAGGGAAAATTATTATTAGTCCAGGAATATTAATTAAAATTTGCTTATTTGTAAATAAAAAATATTTGTTATTTAAATTTAAACTCAAATAAAACAAAATGAATTTTAACTTTTTTACATTTTTTTATCGAAATTTAGATTTAAAAACGTAAAAATAAGTAGTGCAAAAAGTGGTGTAAATGAATTTTAGTCCTTTTGAGGGTCATTTCAAGATCCTCTGAATAGGTTTGGATCTCTTGTCAAAACGGATGGTGTTCTTCTCGAATGCATTTTATTGTTTTTCCGATATCATACACTTTGCTTGTCATAATCATTCTATTATTCGTCATAGCTTCAGTGGGCTATATTAAATTTATTTATATGTTTCTCAAATGGAATTTAGGCTCCTTAATGTCATTTATATCTTGCAAGTAGCATTTGGGAATGAGAACTGGTGCATTTTAAATGACGAAGAAAATTAAATATTTTCAGAAATTTCAAACGTTATTTTTTTGTTCTTTTGCCATGTTTCCACACAAAATTCGTCATTCAAGCATTTTCCCTGTAAAATATGTGCTGAGCATCCAGTGATGAACAGCAAAATTGATGTTAAAAGTGGTCTTCTGCGTAGAAGTTCTCTTCTAACATCATACCCAAACTTTGATGCTTTACTACAACATGACTGTGAATAGCAGAATTTCAGATTTTACACCAAACGATGCAACTACCTTCAATCAATCAAAAACTAAAAAAAAAGTAATTTCACCAGTGTCTGTTGAAGTCCCCTCTTAAAATCAAACGGTCCATATGTGTTTCTGCATGCTCAAAATATATTTCGCAAGTAACAGATGTTAAGAAAAATCCTCCATTTCTTTTGTCACCACCTGTCACGGCAACCAAATTGGCACACTCAAATCGAATTGGCTTAAGAAATTAATAATCACCATTAAGTAATGAATAATATCCACATTTCTTTAGTTTTTCACCTATTATAAATAAACTTCAATTTTCAATTAATAGTTCTTGAACTATAGGGTGCTTGATTTTTTTCTCCTTCTTTTAGATTTTCTTCGTGTCTTTTTCTTATTTGAATATGCGGCACGCACGGTGAAATCAGTGATATATTTATAGGTCATTGTTAAATAGACTTTTCAATTGGTTCTACAATGAGTAATATTTATTAATACCTTCTTAATAGTTAAGAAAAAAGTATCTATTTATGAAAGTTCTGATTTTGTTTTCATTATTATTTTGAAATTTTAATCATTACGACTTGAAGATAAACTCTGAAAATATTATATAGTTTGCAGTTAGAAACTTAAAAATAAAACTGTGATTTTGTTAGAGCTGAAATGTCTATTTCCTTCATCATCTCTAGTATTTTACTGTCATTTTCAACGATATATAATTGTAATAATGCTCAAAAATCCATACTGTCCTATTAGTACAAGATACTTTACGACGTCTCTACTATGTTGCTACGACATCCCAAATAAATCGTATGAATATTATAGAACTTCTTGTGTTAACAGGGATATTGAAAGTAAGGTCTGTGACCTTTCTGCCATCTTCTTACATGGGAACTCTTTTCTGGCAATCTACTCTAGTATCAATTCCTATCTGGTCAAGTGTTCCAATTTTCTGATCCAGTGTCATTCTCTTTTTGAAACAAGAGTTTCGTCGCCCAATTACAATAGGGGTCTTTAAAATATGTAAAAAAATTCTCTCTTTTGCTGGAAAGAAAGGGTTTCTGTGATTGTAGAAAGTTTAATTCGTGTGTGTATGTCTGGAAATCTATGGCAATATAAATTAGAATATTCAGAATATTATTTAGTCCTCTAACAAAGACACGTGTTTGGTTAAAAATCCTCTTTTTTATAAAATGAAGTACAAACATTTTCACCACTAATAACATTCACAGGAAAAAATATGATAACATTTAAAGAAATGTATAATTTCGTTCCCTGAAATAATATTTAAACACATTTAAAACATTAAATATTCGTATTGTGCTTTAAGTTTCGTAATTTTAGGAGTCAAGTACAACTTTCTGAGTGAAAATATTTACGAAGTATAACTAGCTAACTACTGACATTTATAACTCTGAACAAATTTATTGAGTTTTATTATTAAAAAGAAAACTCTTTGCGAAAATTTAAAATACTTACATTTTTGCATATTAATTTTCAACTTTAAAAAAATGAAACAATCCATTTTTTTATCTAAGTCAAATGCTCTAATATGATGATACGATTTAAATGTTTTATGCTTTTACGGATGTAGCCTTTAATTTATCTAAGGTAAAATTTTATTATATTTCATTATAGCACAACAAAACGTTACCTTAGTTATTTAGCAGTTAGCCACCTATCTGCAAAATACATTTTAAAAGTATTTAAATTCACCTGATATATATGGTTTCAAATAAATATTCAATTTTTTATTGGTTAAGCAACTCAACAAACAACCTTTTCATATTTCTATGATAAAATGTATTCTGATTAAAAAATTTATAACATAATTACTTTGCATTGTGAAAATATGTTCAATTGTATTCAAGTTTTCAAATGAAAGTATATTTTTAAGGGGGAAACTTGAAACATCACTTAAATCGTAAGGGAAAGAAATTGGCTGGATCAAAAAAGATAATTACAGCTATAGATATCAGATATACACGGTTCTATGTTAAATGAAAATGATTTTTATAATTTTCTTTTAATTTTCACCATAGTAGGAAAAGAAAAATCGAACTTCATTTCTGAAAAGAAAGTATAAATAACATTTCCATCATTTATTACACATTTTGTAAGTAACCGATCAAATATGCAGCTAAATTAATTTAAATTTGTAAATTATAAACATCTTTGAATTTATTTGGTAAACAAATTTTTCTTGTTTTCCTTTAATAGTTTCATTCCAATTTATTATGCAATCAGCAAATTTAGATGTGTCTAATTTCTGAATCCGTTTAGATTTCCCATTGTTACAGCGTAGTTAATAAAATAAGAAGTCATCTTAAGGATTTCTCTTATAAAAGAACACCGATTAGAAGCTGTTTAAAATACTACCGTTTTTTCTTTATGTGTCTCAAATGTAAATTAAAAACAATAATAACATCCAAACTCGAAAGCCAGTTCTATCTATTTAAAGCTTTCAAACAAACAGAAAGATGGAAACATAAGACGAAATTAACTCCCTGACAATCGATTTCTTCCGCATTACCTCAACCTCTAATTTCTTTTCTCTTCCTTCTGTTTGAAACATAACTCCGTGAAGATTCCCGACCACTGTTGTTGCTTAATTAAATTTATGTTCACTCCAGACCATGGGGAACTGAACGGCAAAACTATCTTAAGTTAATTGGGATCAGTTAATTGAATTAGAATGCCTGATTTCTAGGCACATCTTTCCAGGACATGATATGCAGGTAACTAATGTGCCCTTTGGATGTGTTAAAGGGAATATACGTGTGAGAATATCATCGGCCACTTGTTTTGAACTTTGTTATGCTAAAGTTTAATTGAAGTGATTCATTTTCTGAAATACTCAGTGTCATTTTATCGCTCCAAAATAATTAGGGATAATTAATTTATTCATGGGATCGTCAATCATTTCCCGCAAAATGTTTGATATGAATTTTGATTTGAAATATTTCATAATTAATATAAACGAATGTAAGTCAGAAATAGGGGGTAATATTTTCTTCTTATTTTCTTCTACAGTGCTTATTTATATAAATATAACATAAGGTATTGAAAAATTCAAAAATGATCTATAATTGATCGTACATTTTTTCTCATATATTCATACATATTTATTCATGAATAAACTATCAGGAATTAAAACAGAAGACAGACTTCTTAATATTCTAGTTCAACGATTCCAACCTATGGGCCTCGGATCAATTGTTGGCTTCAGTTAGCGTATTAGTCGGTCGAAGAATGCTAGTCAAGAGTCAAAGACAGAGAGTCTTTAAGAGTAATCACTCATTTTTTGCTTTATAAACAATATATTTTTGATCTTTTTACGGTAAACTTTAATAATTACTCACATATATGTACATATAATATACAAATGTATTATATCTGTTTGTATTTTTTTACATGTATATTTAGTAAGTGGACCTCAAAATATATTTTACATATCAAATGGTCTGCCTAACCAGAAAAGTTGAGAACCTCTGTTGTAGTTTTATTGCATTTTATGCATCTTTTGCAGTTCAGACGAAGTGGCTTCCTTTTCTCTTTTAAAAGGTGAAAAAATTTGCCTTTGTTTCATTCTGATTTTAGCACACTCAAACTTACTTCCAAAGATAATTTAGGAAGAATATACGTTATGAAAAGAATAAAGGCATGTTATTGCCGACGCCCTTAAGGATGATTCCTTAAAAACATACTCAATGACACTAGCATTTTTTTATAAGTCTTGAAAGTAAATAATTTAATTCGTAGGAATTCTCTAAAGTTTCTGTTATAAATTTATTTATAAGTTTGCGTTGAAAATATTTCGTAAAATATTTTAATTTCTGAGTGATTGTATATTTCGTCACGAATTTTATTAAATAACTATTCTAAAGCGAATCACAGTATTGGTTCTTTGTCAAACACCATCTATACCCCAAAACAGGTTCTTCGCCTTTAGTGATTTCATATAACTAAAAAATATTTATTTATTTAAAAGAAACGGACACTACAGTAGGAACTCCAATTACAGAGTGCAGAAACAAAATGAACATCAAACACACAGAGAATAAAAGCCGCAATCAATGAATTCAAAAGATATTAAAAAAACATATTGGAACATCAAATGTTGTATAGAGTCGTTATAAAAACATTAAAAATATGCTGAGAGTATAAAAGTCATAATCACTAAACCATAAAAAATTTACATATACATAAGTATATTAAAAGTTGAACATACTCAGAGACATTAAAAGGCACACTAGGATATTAAAAGCCGTATACAGTCATTTTAATAGAAAAGCGCATTAAAGATTTAAGAATTAAAAAGAATAAATTTAAAAATTAAAAAATACATAAGGGATTAAAAGCTGATTACACAGAATCAGAAAACTATTAAAACCACACTAGGAATTTAAAAGTTGTAAACATTTAAACTCAAAAACCTGAAATGTCATATTAAAACATCAAGTTTCCCATATAATCTGTTCAAAACTGTAAACTGTTTATTTCTGTTGCCCTTTAAAATATGAAATTTAAAGGACCTTACCACAACATAACTTGCAGTTGCTCTTAACCAGGGGTACCCAAACTTTTTTCCCTCGCGTACCCCTTGATTAATGTTTTTATTTTCGCGTACCCCTATTATCAATCCCCCATTCAACCATCCAAAGAAGTTTTCATCAATTATATTAAGGGCTTAGGTAAGCTTAAGAGTCAAATGATTGAAATTTATAACATTTGCAGGACTTATTTTTTATTTTACATTTTAATCCATTTTTATAAAAGTATTAGGTCAACGTCAAAATAGATGATAAATGAATGGTATAATGATATGATAATGGTACAAAATAGATGATGTAATAATTTCGAATTAACTTATAAGGATAGCTAAAAGTGGCACTTCCCTTTGCTTTCTTTTTCATTTATTTTGAGGGTAGATTTAAGACATGCACAGCTTTCACTTTTATTTTTCACACAAACTAAGAGGAAAAAATTCTGCAACATTTTAAATCTTTTATTTGTTGTGTCCATCATTACCGATTTTGAGTTTGCGTACCCCCGAAATGGTCCTACGCGTACCCTCAGGGATACGCGTTCCACTGGTTGGGAACCTCTGCTCTAGACGCATCGGAAAGACGAAAAAAACCGTGGACTTACCAGGACAAACAGGTCTCCACAAGCATAAAATTTAGGCAAATGATGAGAACTCTTAATTTCTTGTTATTAAACTATTCATTTAGTGATGAACTGTTCATATTACCATTAGTATAGCAAGTATACAGAGAGCTAAAGTAGGTTCCTCACAACATTGATTTCATTTTAAAATATTTTGAAGTCGTTTATACATTTATCATTTTCGGAATCTTCGGTGGATATCATTTTTTTTATTTGATAAGTCAGTCGTTTGTTTCTAAGATTAAATTGAAAGGAAAAACTAAATTTCGACCAATTTTTAATATTTCACTGAACTATTTGTTTAAGAGTTCAAACATTAATTGTCTAAACAGTTTATTTGTTTATTTATGTAATCCGTTTTTGCAGGTATACGTGATGTGAATCAACACGATAAACTATTTCTTTAAGCCAAGACACTCCTAATTTTTGAAGCGGCACTTAGTTCGATAATTTAAATCATTTTTGTTCTCACAATACAGTAACATATGGTTCATAGTAGAAAAGAAAATAATATGAAATTTCATTTATTCTCTATCCCTCCAGAATTTCAAAATACAATTTTAATTTTGAAGTGAGACATTCCTTCCTTTGAGATTAAATTCAATTTGCGAATAACAGAAACTTTTCCCAAACTTAAAACTTTTCCATATAAATTTTTTCAAGCCCTGGAACTGTTAATCCCCTTTATGCTAATTTACAAGATTCTTTGCTTGCAAATCTTTCTAGTTCTGTTGTGCCTTCAAAATAAATTTTGTTTATACTGAAAATGAGAATGGTAACAGATGCTTTCAAAAATCGTTTTACTATGCAAAAAAATTTTAAACCGATTCCAAGCCATTATGAAAGGTAAGGCATTCTTTGATATTAAAAATTTTAATATATCTTGATATACAGCTTTGAAAGCACATATCATATATTTTTCTAGTTTGAATTTTTTAATTATTAAATTGCTACATTTAATTTTTATTTAAATATTTTCCTTCAGAAGCTATCTTTTTAAAAATCAAAACGTAATTCTTATCCGGAATAATTTGGATTATCGAATCTATAAAAACCCAGATCTCACATAATACGCTGAGTATAAGAGATTCATACAGATATAGCGTTGGCTATATTACACTAGAAAAAAAATACTATAAATTTTAATAATTTATATTATTATAAAAAATGGCTTTATGGAAAGTATCTTAGATTATACCTCTACATAGGCATGATTTTTGTGTATTCATATTGGTATTAAATTATGTTGTGCTTAACCCTTAGTAGGAAATGAACCTAATGATTCATATATAATCTCATCAGAAAACCACATAACATAAAAAATTGCCCAATTTCTAAATCCAACAAACGTCCCATATGATTGAAGATTGAAGTTATTTATTTCCTGTTTCTTTTACTGTCTCTAGGTCAATTTTATTACGGGAAAAGTAAGGAATTGATAAGGAATGGATTTTCTTTTGCGAAGAAATGTTAAAAGTTTTGATTTCATTGAAATGTATCATAAAACACTAACATGAATGCAGTTCCTCGACCGAACAGAAGCTTTTATCAAAATATTGAATGAATTAATCATGAAGTGTTGGTCTGGAAAAATTGAAAGCTGGCAGAGTTTGAAAAGATATGTTCTACAACAAAATGATCTTAAAAAGCATAAAAATCGGTGGAGCACAATGGAAATGAGGTATCTTTAAAATAAAATAAGAGCAGCTGAGGTACCTACTGTCATTTTTCAAACTTCCATGCGCATTTCAGATAAATATTTTTTAAAAAGTTTTCTTTGCCTTTTAAAACATCTTCAGATTCTTAGGTTATTTCAGATGCCGCATATATCAAAATAGTTTAGATATTAGACGTATATATTATATGTAAACTTCCCCAGTTTTAAGATTTTTAAAACGTTTTGGAAAAAAAAACATAAGCTCTATAAATATTCTTTTGAATGTTGGATTATAACGTGGTTTATAAAATTCTGAAATTTAAGTACGCAAAGCGAGAAATCAGAAAATACATTTTTTTGAAATACATGAACTAACGTTTTCCGAAAACCTTAGTAGCTTTTGAAAATATACATATAACAAATTTACTGATTCAGGATTGCTGTGTTTTCGGACAACTCCTGCAGAAATAATGTCTTTTTTAATATTTGAATCAAACTATTTCATGACAATTCCCATTAATCCATTTCATATATTAATTTTGCATATACTTGCAACATAGTGTTAAAGAAAATGAACGTGAAAACACATGTATTTTCCGCATAATTCAGGAAATAAATATTTCTCATACTTTGAGGTTCAATTATTTAAATCTCATTCCTTTCTTCAGAATTCCAGTTAAAAAACAATTTGTTTTTCAATATGTTACGAATAAGAAATTTTATTAATACTTACCACACAATTCTTTATTTCCTTTTTTGAAATCACGAAGTTGCACATGTTATTCGTAATTGTCTCATATTTAATTACAATCTGTCTTGACATTTCATCATAGGAAAAGTAATTACAGAAGAACCTTTAACCTTTAATTTTCTATCAACATACTGATGATAAAATTAAAGCATTTCAATGCATTTTTAAACAAATTTTCACATATAAATCGGAAGAAATTGATTCCAAAAATAGCGTAACTAATTGATTTTTGAATGATTGTTTGCGCCTAATAAAAAATATTAAAAAATATACAAACGTGCTTTTATATAACACTGTGAATACAGTCACATACTAACCACACGAATTGTAATCTCCACCAAAAGCAAAGCGCTTTTAAAAGTAAAAGTTGGAGCAAATAATGAAACATATTAACATATTCACTGTAATCCCCAATCACCATAATGGTCGCAGTACCACCATCCTTCAGAAACCACAACGGGTCAACCCTAACTCAAATCTTAAGACATGTCTTTTCTGCAATTAACGACACTACTGTGGCTAGGAGACGACTGGCCATAAGTATTCACTCGAAGTAATTGCGATGTCGAGAACATTCTTTGATCCAACTCTTCCATAGCGATTGAAATGAGGAGGGTTCTGATTTCAAAGTATGTTCCGGGATTGTTCTTAATTTAGTGATCAAAAAGACCAGACGTCTGTGAAAGTAAACCATTCTGTGTGTTGCGGCAGGAAAAGTCAATAATCCAAGATGATCTATGAAGATAGCATACAAAGCATCCACAACTCTTAATCTTAGTCTTAACTCTTTAATCCCGAGGCGAATTTTTTTTTCTTCTAGCCCTTTTAAAACCGGGCCTTTTTTGGGGGGGCCTACGACGTGAATTGGACTCTCCCAACCTGGGTGGTCATTTACTCCACTACCCCACCCCCTGCTTTAACCTTGTCCTAAGGCGTACGGAAATGGGCTGTGGCTGGCAAGGATAATTGGACCCCTTACCGTGCTTATCTCCGAAGCGATCTCAGACCGCCCCTCCCCTCAAAAGAAGCTAACCACCTCAGACCGGCCTTCCTCGTTGTTAACAGTAAATTTTTAGACCTCCCGGGACCGCCTCGCTCTGCGTCAGAGAGTTAAAATAATTTGCTTATAAATCTGTACAGAATTTCATAGAAAATTTTGTGAGGTGACAATTATAACTGGTCGTGAACATCTGCTTAGATCGGTTTAAAGATCTATTGGGTGTTTTGTTTTATGTGTTTTTTTTAGAAAAATTTTCTAGATGGATCTAAAGAACGATTTAATAATGATCAAACATTTATCTAAGCAATGATTCATGTAAAGCGTGGATTATCATCGAAATATCGCGATCAGATTTTATCAGGATTTTAGTAATTTCTGCACGTATAATTTCTTATCCGAGAAAGTAAAGAAAGTAAAATCAGAAACCAATGTAATTTTTGTAGCATAGAAAATAGAAATTCTAACAGGACAATTTTATTTTTCTTGCTAATTATCACTACAATAAGGAAAAATCTTTTATAACTATAAAGGGATTTCTATACTGAACTAAAAATGATGATTCGTTGATCATTTCATACTAGATGAAATATTTTTTTTTCAGATTTTAATAATTAAGATTTTCAGTATTTTCTTCATTGATAGCTATTGGTTGAAATCAAAATGAAATGTTCAATAGGATTGATCGAATTTTTTTTTCAGAATTTCAAAACCTACCTATGCGTAAAAGATGTTCTATGGTATGAAGATTAATAGAAAAATAATAAAAAATTAAATTAAAAATTTAATACTGCCGCAAGGGGGATGGATTTTCGAAAAAAATGGAAAAATACTGAATTTTGATTTATACGATTTAAGAAAATATTATTATTAATCAAAAGCTAATTATGCGGAAGGGATGTTCTATGGTATGGAGATTAAGAGAAAAATAATAAAAAAATTTAAATTCTAAATTTAATACTACGGAAAAGGGGTTGAATTTTCAAAAAAAAATGGAAAAATACTTAATTTTTATTATTCATTATACGATTTTAGATTCGAAATAATTGTTTTTTTTTTGCAATATAAATAACCAAAAGTGATGATTAATGCGTACTGAGTAGTATAATATACATTGCAACATTTTATGATTCAGCTCCCCCGCCCCACACCGTCAAATCAGTCCGGTTAAACAACTAGAGCAGTAAGCAGTGACTTTGCGTGCTTTCAGAATTCTTCGAAGGGCCAATTCCCTTATATGATTTCTGTCGTTAGACTTTTGGGATGAATGTCGTTAATGTCAATAAAGCCTCGGATGAATTTTCGTGAGCTACAATGAACCTGAGAATTCTGTTCGCTATTATAAGCCACCTTGAGTGGCAAACTTTTCCAGGATTTATCTTCAACAGACTTTCTCTGCAATGTCAGCAGTTTACGACTTTACAAATTTCCATTAAGTACAGTTGATCAGTACTTAAGTCTTTCTTGTTAGTCACTTCACATAGCGTGTATTCTATTGGCGTGGATGAAACTACAGATAGCTTCTCGCATCCGACCAACGATTTTCTTATTTCGCCAGTCAGGCTTCTGGGTCCAGTTTTGGTTCTATCCACGTGCGAGAAAAGATGACGTAGTGGAAGCTCGTTGGCGTGTAACTCGCACACAAACCATTGTAGTGGACGATTCAGGATCAGTTCCATGTTACGTCCTCCTTCGACACCTGTTTTGACAGATGTTGAGCCGCAACCAACTTTGTTACATCTATGCCATTGTCAACGCATGACAAAAAAATTATATATGTTATTTCCAATACTTTTCGCTCTCCTGAAATTTACAGACACGTGGCCGATGTACTCAGAGCCAGGTTCTTTTACCAAGCGTATGTGTTCGCCTATTATGACTTTTCTTCTGTTGTCTTTCATTGATAGAGTCCTGTCTTTTCGCCCCTCGAAGTATAAACCAAACTGGCCATGGTCATAATCTTTTATGACCTGAGACAATAGAGTTGTTCTTGCCTTTGTTCTCCCGCGCCGAATTTTATTTCGGTCAACAACGTTCAAAACGTTGCTTTCTGAGATAATGCCCACATCTTGAAGCACAGCTGACACGATGGCAGCGCCTGCTCGGTCGGAAATACCAAATCTGTCCAATGTTCTAACTGCAGCTAAAACTTTTGTCACTACAGGTGTGACTGTGGGGAAGATTCCATGAAGTACCACTTCCGACTTATGGAGGGGTTTGATGATAAAGCAGGAGACAGAAAAAAGATGGGATTACCTACTGCTCTAGTTGTTTAACCGGACTGATTTGACGGTGTGGGGAGGGGGGGCTCAGTCATAAAATGTTGCAATGTACATTATACTACTCACTACGCATTAATCATCACTTTTGGTTATTTATATTGCAAAAAAAACAATTATTTCGAATCTAAAATCGTATAATCAATAATAAAAATTAAGACTATTTTTCCATTTTTTTTTTGAAAATTCAACCCCCTTTCGTCAGTATTAAATTTAGAATTTAATTTCTTTTATTATTTTTCTCTTAATCTCCATACCATAGAACATCTTTTTCGCATAAGTAGGTTTTGATTAATAATAATATTTTTCTGAAATCGTATAATCAAAATTCAGTATTTTTGCATTTTTTTTTGAAAATTCAACCCCCCTTGCGGCAGTATTAAATTTTGAATTTAATTTTTTTATTATTTTTCTCTTAATCACCATACCGTAGAACATCTTTTCCGCATTGGTGGGATTTGATTAATAATATTTTTTTTTCTCTATAGAGGAGCGATCCACCCTAATGTTCAATCGGCATAAATAATTTTGTTAAATCATTCCACTCTAATTAGATGCGAAAATAGGTCTTATTGAATTTTATACAAACATTATTTTGGAAAAAAATTTATAAATTTGTATATCCTTAATAAACAATATTCTTCTCCATGAAGGTTGGAATAATTTTATATATTACCTTAAATTGATATTTGGTATTTTATACATTTTTATAACAATGAATAATGTTAGGTAACTTTTCTACTTCTTAACTGTTCAATGCATAAACATGCTCAAATACGACAGTCTCGATTTGAGTGGCTATCTGAAGAAACAAACATATGTAGAGGAACAATATGATTAAAGATTTGTTTTGATTATTTTGACCCAAAAAACGTATCAAAATTTCATGTACGAGACCGGCAATACTGTTCTTGTTAATAAGAGTTTTTTTCATGAAAAATAAACATTTCGGTCTATTTTTCTTAATTTAATTTTCGCTGCATTTTTCTAATATTTATGAAGGACTTAGATGAAATTTCAAACTCAGAAATAAAAAGAAAAGAAGCACCACAGTTCGACTTCAAGAAAATTTCAAGTGAAAGGGATGAAAAATAATTTCTATTCTAGTTACGCATTTACTCCTTTAAAATTATCTTGACAAAGCGTTAAAAAACGCACTCCAGTCAGCTTAAGATTCTTAAAAGAAAGGGCACCATCATCATTAAATTTATTTCGAAGCCTGTTAAAAGATTTATAACAGGATTGTTCCTTTCAGTTAATTCATTTATGTTATTTTCTTTTCTCCCCGAAAATTTAACCCGTCTTTGCTGAATAAAGAACCGAGTTATGAAGAATTTGTTTCTGATGTTTGAGATTATTCAGTCTGATTTTTATCTAAAGACATACGTAAGATAATACGGGAAAACAGCTAAAATCCATCTTTGTAAGTAACTTTTATGGTTGTTCATTGGTAAAGGCGAAAAGAAACTATTTTAAATTTCTCATATAATAATAACCGACATTAAGTGATAAAGTGGCTTTTATGGTAATTAATTTTAATTTTTATAATTTCTCAATGGAAACATGAAAGCGCAATTACTTTATCTAAATAGTATAACGTTTGTATAATTATAACAAATTCGAAACATTTTATTTCATTAATAATGAACATACACTGTTAAAACGCGTTCGAGTTTTGATAATGCACATCAAGCGCTTATTAAACTTGAAGATTTTCAAGATTTGGCTTCTTTCTTGTTTCTAAAATTTTGCCCTTTAATAGTTGAAAATTTCTTTCTAAATTTGTGTAAACGAAATTCAAATTTTTTTTTTAAATATAGAGGGATATGATCACCATTACTGACTTCTAATTGTTGATTGAATTTATTTTTATTCTAATTGTATAGCAGGGAACGAATTGAGTTGAGGGAGCAGAAATTTATGTAACACGAGCTTGTTTGAAATTCACGTACTACAATTTAAGTATACTTGGTAAAATACTGGAAGGAAGATTACTCGAACCAACCAATTTACACTGCGTTTTTTATTCTGCATTCCTATTTATAAGGATTCATTTTCATTGCTGTTTGAAAATTTATCTATCTGATAGTTTTATTCTAAAGTTGATTTACTTAACTCTCCTAAATGCTCCTTTTTCTGACGTATATTTTTCTTCGTGACTTCCAAGCTGTATCAGAAAATAATCAAAATTGATAAAAGAATATTGTTTATCTAAGAAATGCTAAATTTTTTTTATCAATTCCTATAAAGTTACTACGGACTGCTGGTTTAATCTAGAAAACTGTTATTACCTTTTCAAATAGCGGGCTTATGGCAACTAATATTCATCAGTTTCCGAGGACCGTAACAGTCAGCTGAGTAACAGCGCTGTGTTCACACAGATGTAACAGTCCGAAAAAATGCGGCATAGGAAAGAAAAAGTTAGAAATCTTATATTCAACAGATTTTTTTTTAGTCAACACTTTTTGACAACCAGTGATAAATTGCTAGGATCAAGCACAATGTGTATTATTATGAGTTTTTCTTCTTATATTACCTTTCAATGATGTTAAGCTGTCAAGGAAGTAGATAAGCAATAAAAAAAGTACTATCTGTTGCAACCGATTCGCAAAATATTATCCCCAACAAGCTTAACATTAATGGGAACAAGACAAAAATTTGAATTTCCTCTTCGTATACGAATAATAATGTAAGAAGCTTTGCCCTCATATCAGCAAAAATTGGCCTTTTGTATTCTATAGATATGGAATTTATAAAAAATCTCAAAGTCTTATAATAGTTTTCAGTTTTATTGTAAATGCGCAAATTCAATAATGCTTAGATTCCTACGCATTTTCTGTAATAGTTTTTAGCTGACATTTCACAATCTTAGGTAGATTCCTGATAGGAAGTCTACCTACTGTTGGTTCTCATGACACGACTTCCGGAAAAATCTTGGCCTAGATGGGCTATTCAGCCCAAAGGGTTTCGAAATGGTGGGGGTTGAAATTTTCTTTTCCCCTTTATTCGTTTACAATTGAAGATGGAGAGAAAATCAAATTAGGCGAATTATCTCCTTATCATAACGAACAATGTTTAAATTAAAAAACTTTTGGTAGCTGCAATTAAGTAGAAGTTATGAGCTAAAAAGTGATTTTCCCTCCCCTCCCCTCAACTTAAAATACCTTTCAACCTATGCATGGAACCTTGAAGGAAAACTCTAGTCATTTGCAGTCTCTTCCACTCTCTTTTATCTTTGCAGCTCTAATCTTTTTGAAAATAGACGAAGGTCGTATTGTTCTTTTCCTTATATTTCGGGACTAAACTTTATTACTCTATAACCAAAGCAATTGCTGACACAGAGTACAATGAGATTGCAAATGTCGTTCTTGTATTTCTAATATGACTGTGATATCATCTGAATTGTCTCAATATACCTTATAATTTTTTTAAATCCTGCTTTTAATAACAATTTTCATATAGCTGTTTTCATCAATTCATTATGAAATCACAAAAATCTAATGCAATAACAATGATTTTGCTTTCGTATTTTTTTAGTGCTATAGTGCAAAAAAGTTTCAATGGGTACGGCTACATAAAAAAATTATTTCTCCATTTAGAAAATATCTTCCGATCGCGCAAATGCCTTAAAATGTAACAAAAATTGCAATATTTTGGCAATTTTCGAAAATTTTTATAACAACTTTTTATCACTTCTTAAGATCCGCAATCCGACCATGGAGTAAATCAAAGAAATAGCTTCGATGGTTTATGTATTTCCATGTAAATTTGAATTCACAGTCAATTGCTCCAGCTGGCAACGATGTGCGAATCTCCGGTTCGTATCTGCCGCTTACTCTAGTGACGGTCACTCCCACGCCCCACTCGCGTCTCCATCTTGTATAATTTTTTAATAATGTCTATGTCTAGGTGTCAGTCGTCATTCGTGAATGAGTAGCATTCTGCTTTATGTGTCATGCGTGGCACTCAACATGTTTAGATCTATTCTATTCAGTTCGCTTGAGAAATTGATTCGCCAACATCAAAGAAAATTACGATTTAATCCATTAAATGTCCTTTATTTGGCCGTCCGGGAGATTTGCTACCAAAACTACCTACATACGAAAATGTGCTCCGATGTTGTTTTGGAAAAAGATTAGAGTTATCAAGGATTGTGAGCAACACAAAATTAAGTTTTTCAGTTTTTAACAATTCAGTGGCAAAAAAGTAAAAATTATTTTTAACAAGTAGTCAATACCTACTGTTTCCTGTTACAGGATTGTACAGTACATCAATACCTGATATGATAAATATTGTAATCTTAGGAAATCTTACAACCAAGAATAGGAGAAATCAGACTTATGAAAGTATTCAGGAGTTTCAAATCCTAGCAAACAAACAACTTTTGATGCTTCTACCTGTAAGTGAATAATGAGTGTGCATTATTCTTGTAAAAAGACCCCAGACATTTGAGAGTGTCCAATTTACATTTACTGTCTGTGTCAGAAACCTTACTATATTCCAGTCATTAAGTAAATATTTATCTACCTCCGGGGAAGCACGGATTAGGAAATATTGGTTCTTCGACAAAGGAGACAACACAGTTGGAAGCTAAAATTAATTTTAAAAAGTAACCACTACGATTTATTTCAATACACCATAAGTTTTATAATTATGACGAATGTGAGATTGCTCCGGAGTCACGATTTTACTATTAATTTGGACATTGCCACTTCTGATTTCCGGACATATGTCTAAAAAATATCTCTGGTTTTTGCCCAAATACTTTCTGTCCATTTCTAGGGTTGCATCATCTATTGGTTGAAAATTTATCATTGACAGTTTTTCACACACCCAGATATTCTATGTAATCGGACCACAAAAGATGTTGGGTCAGTTGTTTCCCCATCCAAGTGCTGAGAAAAGTGACAGAAAGGTAGCTCATTGAAAAGCAGCAGATAGACAGCCAATCGCAGAGTGCCGTCCAACATAGGTTTCGAATTGACGAATAGCACCACAACTATTAAACCTAGTATTAATATTAGTTCAATCAAAGCCAATGACCTCCAAGTATTTTATTGAAATTCCTTATTTATTTAGGTTACATACAAAACTAGATGCAAAGTCTTTGTTAGATCTAGTGTTCGGCGGCACATGGCCAACATAAAACGAACCAGGTTCGTTGATCAAAAAATAATAATCCTTCTTCATTGTTCGACGAAACTGTTTTGATTAAATCCTTTCTATAACTAATGCGTGATGTTTTCTTCGTCAAAGCAAACTGAATAGAATAGATCGATACTAAACACTATTGAGCAGGACTAATTACAAATATGATTCACAACGCAGAATTCGCAGAATGCTACTCATTCAATAATAGCGACTGTCGCCTAGACATGAACATCAGAGACAACTAATAGAAGATGGAGGCGCAAGCGAGGCGTGGGAGGAACACATACTAGAGAAGGTGACATGAACGAAGAGTTGTCTCGCACGGTGTTGTCAGTTGAAAGAATGGACAGCGAATTCAAATCAAATGTACTGGTTAATACTAAACCATCGATGCTATTTCTTTTTAAAAACACTTTAGAGTTGTTTAATTAATTCCGTGGTCTCATTGTGGATTCTTAAAAACTCATGCAAATTTTTGTAAAAAATTTTCGAATATTGTCAAAATATTACATTTTTTTGCTAAACTGTATAGGTATTTGCCCGATCGGTAGAAGATATACTCTAAATAGATAAATAATCATTTTCTTTTGTAGCAGTACCCGTTGAAACTTTTTTGCACTATAGCATTAAAAAAGTACGGCAGCAAAATTTTTAAAAAATGCTGAAAAACAGTGAAATTCTCCATTTTTTGAAATATTTAAACGCTTTGCGCGATCGGAAGATATTATCAGATTTGGATAACTCTTTTTTATTAGAAGATTTGAATAATTCTTTTTTTTTGTTATTTGAGTATGCGCCAATCGCAAATTTTTCTCTCTATAGCGACTCTGAAATATAAATTTGAATTTTTTCTTATCTCTACTAGGAATGGAGTTATGGGGAATCTTCGGGAGGTATATGACGTCACATCCTGTCGGAAAATGTAGAGATATCGAACTTTCAGGAACCAGTCTCTTTGGAATTTTGATAGAAGTGCAAGCTGGTGAGCTAATACGCGCTGAGCGCGATTGAGAGTGTTGTTGCCGATTTTTAATAGTGATCTGCTGTCTGCTTGAGTTGTTAATTTACACAAGAGCTGTTCTGTTACATGATTCGTATTTTGCTGGAATAATTATGGAATCATTTTTTATTGTCCTGCTTTTTGGACTACACTGGCATTCACCAATCGATCGAATTTAGCAACAATATGTATAAATACGTGTTTTTTAGCAAATCGCTGAATAAGAAATTAAATTAATTTCAAAAGTTAAAAGTAACAAAAAGTTATTAATTTATCTGGATATGGAAGAAGCCTTTCTCCTGCGTTCTATGAAATAATATTCCATAGATAATTGGAAACATTTTTATTTTTATTATTATATATAACTTTCTTCCCACACAACTTACAACTAGTCCCTTAATTATTAGGATCCTAGAGGTCCAGAAAATGAGTAAAAGGACAAAAATGTAGCGTGGTCTATGAAGAGCACTCATACATACCAAATGTATAAATAAATAGAGAAAAGGAAATGGCATAAAAGGTCATAATATAAGAAGGAAGACAGAAAAATAGGGCATGCAGTCAGGACTCTCAGTGATGCCTTATGGCACAATAAGGGATTCAATTACGTCTTTAGACCAGATGGGTACCTCAGTTAATCAGGTGCAAGAGGTTGGAAATGATATGTTTGTCTGCAGGTTATTGAACCAGTGGTGTAATCTCCAGTCAAGTTATTTTAGCTATTTATTACGATGTGGGGTGAATTATAATGGGTCTCAGGAGTTCAGAGGTCTTTTCTTGGAGGGAAGGACTGCTGGGATTGAACGACTTCACTAATCCTTAAGAAAAACATGAAAGTAGAACCTTTCGCGCAATTTGTTTTCACTTGTTAAAATTACTTTTTCCAGGAATTCGTATGATTTATAAACCAAATGATCTTAGCAAAATGGATAATATTTATATAGCAATAATAGAAAAACTGAAGCGTCCAATTTAGCCGAATAAGATAATTTGTATTAAAAAGTAAATGCTGAAGTGAATATTCCGTTAAAGTGTCGTGAATATAGTTTCCTAGTTTATCAAATCTATTTTAACCGCTTAACTTACTATCCCGAGAATACTTGTGCATCGAATTAGCGAAATTTTAGTCTTATAAACTAAAATTGAATCATTAATTAGCTTTATAATTTGACACAAAAAATATGTAGGATCCATAAGCATCTTAATTATCCTATGCCTTCTTAGATGAATGAAAACGACAGCCCCTTTCCAAAACAGGAGGGGTCATCTTATTAGATAGCAAAGAAAATTATTAAGTTAAGTGGTTAATTTTCGATCTTCGCTTAGAAGAAACTTATTCGATGTGTTTTAAAGATTCATAGTCCCTTGCTTATGGCGCTATTAATTATTCTTTCTAGCGGACACGTACTGAATTACACTCTACTGCTCAAGAAAAAGGAAAAGTCTTAGTGGTCCGGCTCGTTGCAGCTGTTGAATTCACTGCATCTGTGAATTAATTTGTGGTCAATTCACTAATGTTCGTTTGATTTGAAACTATCATTACTTAATAATCATTATAGTCTTAAAAATACTTAGTCTAGCTTATTATACGTTTACTAAAGATATATACCCTATCAAACAATAAAAATTTATTTCGAATAGTTGCGCAATTCCGTTTCGTTTTTTATAACCTCTGCACTAGAGGTAAAACCGGGTACTCCAAATGGCGTAAGACCGGAACAGTCAGTATTGATGATTCCTCAGAGGAAGAGGATAAAAACATATCAGACGTTGATTATTTATTTTTTATTGATACATCTTGTAATTTAAATAAATAATAAGGTCTAATTCATTCTAAAAACTGTCTTAGCTGGGCCCATGAAAGCTGCAGTGGTGCGGAGGAAGAAGAGAACTGCTTTGCATGTAAATTTTTTAACTAATGTTCTTAAATTGTTATTTAAAAATGCCTGTTACATTTTCACTGAAAATTGAGTTTTCCTAATTTCCCAGAAAGTAAACATGTGTACACGGTTTTACTCCACTAGTGGGGTAAAACCGGATGGTATAACTTTTTTCATAAAAATCATGGGTAAAAAATTTAGTAAAACTATGACCTTTCCAGAAAGATATATTGTACTCCGATAAATAATGAATATTTGAATAAAATGTGACAAGCTGTTTGTCGAAAAGTTAAGCTCCGACAGGCCTTCGAGTCTTAGATACCCGGTTTTACCCTCTTTCCCCTACTTGTTTTAAAAATCCTTTTTCCGCCTTTCTTGAAAGGTGTTTTAATGAGTTTACTGACTGGTTATTGATATTTTTCATATTCTTCATTTTTAGATTATTCTGAGACTGAAATACCTGATTTCATGTGATTTTAGTTTTGAGATAAGCCATTAGTAAGTATTTCCCATACAACCTTTGCCAATGTTATTATATCTTCAGACGTATAACTTCTGTTTGGATGTGTACTTTCCTATTTAGTAAAAGCATTTTCTCATTTAGCTCATTTATATTCTGTAATAACGCTCTTTATAACAAACATGTGCACTCCATCAAAAATATATCTGAAAGCTGCACTTTATTCCGAAATTAATTTTCCCACAATAAAACTGTAATGCATGTCGCCGTAGAAATATGTGCACATATAATATTTTTTCATGTAAGATGAAGTCCACATACTACGATTTACACAAAATCAATTTTTACAAATGGCGATTTACATTGTTCCATGAGATACGTCTGGGAATATTTAAAACAATAGTAACACAGATACATATATTGATATTTGAAACTTTAAATCTCATTAGAAAATATTATTGGATGCAAAATAGACACTTTCTACATGGAAGGGAAATTATTGTATAAAAAATACTCTGAACTTTGATTTAAATGACGTTTAAAAAAATACGAATAAATATGCAACAGAATCCTAGAACATAATGACAGAAATGCTTATCTAATAAAGTTATTCACCACTGAAATCTTTACAAGTTTAAAAATTTTACGCAATTAGCTAAATAGTGAACATATATTTTATGTTTAATTACTAAATAAGAGGATTGATACTTCTATTATGCGTCTTATTATTGCTCACAAACAAATCCACTTTCGAAGGCATTGCTATTATTGTTAGTTTCTTTTCGTATGCTTATCGATGAAAATCTTTTTACTAAAGCTTGAAGCCAATAGATAATTTAATCCTAATCAAAATCACCACCCCCTGGTCACTGATTGATCCAAGGGTTGGTGTCTCTTGATTGCTCTAGACACTTCTAGGTGGCCAGGTGAGTCGCTGCCTTACTTGTTACTTCTCGAGGATTCGTCTAATCAGAATCCTCCATTTCAAAAAGACTATTCATTATCCTTAACATTTTTCAAAGAAGTCAAGAACAAGATCATCCGCACGTAGGTCATCCATTTTAGATTATCTACATGTTTTTATTTCCCTGCTAGTTTGCATAATTTATCAAACAATTAAGAGAAAAATAAATGTAATTTTTCGAAAAAAAGGTTTTTTTTAAAATACAAGGAAGAAATGCATACTTCCATTCGAATCTGCTGTGAGAAAATAATCATCTCACCAACTCTATCGTAGATGAGTTCTGCGACGTGGGTATTTTCTTCTCATATCGAAGAACCTCCATTCTTTGAAATAAGAAATACTGATTTGCGCCCTTACTCAAGTACAATGAGAAATTTGACCGCTATTTTATAATTTTTGTAATAATTCTTACATCAAGTAATTTTTCAATCGATCCAAAAATAGGAATCAACAATAAGTACTGTTCAGCAACGTATTCCGATACTACCACTTTTGGACGATTTTACACCGAAAAGGGGTTGTCAGGAAATGAGTCATATGAGCGCATTTCCGGAGTTCTTTGTTAGATCACGCTCAGTAAAATGTAAGCATCACCCTTCCGTTCTTCATTTCCCCCCTATTTTGATAAAAATAACTCCGTCCTGCGCATTGACAAAAGCGTGTTTTTTTTTCAGAATCCATTGTTAAAAAAAATATTTCTTTGACATTTTGGCCGAATTTCCGTTAACCGTTTGCAGGCCAATGTTTCGAACTGGAACATCGAATTGAAAATTCGTTTAAAAATAAAATATCTTTCATATTGTTTTGACAAAAATTGTTAGCTACAATTTAAAGCAAGCTTGAGATTTCAATATAGAAATTATGTTTCAGATGTAAAATGCGAAATCTACAAAAATTCTTCAATATGGGCATTTCTTAAATTTTAATATCTGCAAAGCACATTTTTGAAAACTTGTACACATAGTTAAAAATGTCCACGTTACTAATAAAATATATGTATATAAATAAGAAACACTTTTTTTTAATAATTCATTAAAGTTCCATGTTCCCAATTGTGACCATTGGCCAGTCGTAAATATTTTGTGAAAGAGGGAATTTCTCTATTGTTACTTTCAAATGAAAAAAAAAGGATTTTCTTATAATTCAGGAAAGGAAATCTCCTTCGGTTGTGAAAAGGTTAATGCTTTAATTTTGGAGAAAAAATTCATTTTTATCTTTAATCTCGGGGGGGGGGGGTTCTAAATGTATTGGATAATTGGATAATCTTTTATGTGTAGTCGGAATGATAATTCTGTTCTGATTGTTTTTTCTAATTAACTAATTAACCTTTTAATTCTCCGATACAGCTAATAAAAAGATATCCTTATGCATAGAAGAAAAAAGTAGGCATAGGACAACGAAATTTGATTCATAAATTTGATTTTAGGGTGAGTGGGGTTGATAAGTTGCATACATGTGAGAAGCAGCTGTCACAAAAAGAAATGTTGAATGAAAATGAAATGAAAAATGAAATGAAAAAATTCGCAAAAAGAAATGTTGGTATATTTTGTTTGCAAAATGAATGAATATAGTTGTTGTTGATGGATAGCTATTGCATACTGCAACTCACAGGAAACACAACCAACTCTCACAGCTAGGGATTGCAATCCGGAAAACCAGATCCGACATCATTAGACGTCTACCGGATCCGGTAAATTAAAAAAATACATGAAGCCGATTTCTTGAAAAAATACTCTCGTTGTTGCAAGAGTAGGTACTTAAATGCGTTGTGTACGAGTCGTTCGACACTGACTCACCCGCTACACATATGGACACTGTTATCGTTCAATTGATTGATGAATTATGTTTATGTTGCATTTACGAGTACGAGAATGATTTAAGTAGATAATTAGACTTAGAAATGAATTGAGTAACGATCCATATTTCTGATTTTTCTTTATAATACGACTTTCTTCTTACAAAGTGACCGAAATAACGTTTTAAATTGTAAGCATGTACCTATTTGTATTGCATTGCAGGTACTAGTCTAAAAGTTCTAAAACAAACATGTCACTTTTGAAACCAATTCAAAATGAAAACAGGAATATTAATATACTTACAGAATAAAAAAAATATGATGATGATACAAGACGAACTGATGAGATACATTTACTATGCCGAAAAAAAATGTTGTAAGATTAGAAATGAAAAATATCTTAGAAAGAGTTGTTCAAGGCACAACGAACCTTTAAATTGTAAGTTGATTGATAAATACATATATGCAATTCCGCTAAAATGTTTGTTGGGACCTATTGATTTGGACTTAGATTCTGATAATTTGATAATAAATAGCTGAAAAGCTTCACACAAATATCAATTCAGATTTAATACTATACAGATATGAGGACGTGGGCCATATTTAATTAATTGTACAATAAACACATGAGAGAAAATATTAGGAGGGAAACTTGCTGACAATTAATAAAAATATAAACTGTTCAGTTCAGAAGATGTTAACAACCCTATACTTCCTCACAATGGTAAATTCTCCTCTTGGTAGACTTTCAGAAAGAATGTTTCGAGGTGTTGATTGATTTACTTATTTTTTCAGGACGATTTAGCTTATCCAGAGAATTTAACATATTGATTGCGACAACTGGGAATTTGACATTATAATTACAAACACAAACAATGAAATGCATGAATGCCACATCTTTCCATAAATAAAAATTCAAGATCGTAAAATAAAAATAAAATAAAAATTAACTTAAAACTCAAGACAAATATCTAAAAAACTAATTTTATTGAAAATAATGATTTGAAACATAATTTAAAAATTATTGGAAAAGGAAATTCACCAAAAATTACTTTTGTTTGTTGTTTAAGAAAATAAATATTTAAATTTTTTAAAAGGTCCTATATTAAAAACATAAAGAACCGGTGAAATATCTTAAATTCCGTAATGGAGGCATTCTGCATAGCTCTGATAAATTTTTAGACTCTTTAAAATGGTTTCTTAAGTGAATAATTAAATAAAAATTTGATACTCTTAATGAAACTGGTATTTATACTGTAGTAATTTTTAAACATAAATACAATACAATAAGTAAGAAAATTATATAAAAATGGAACAACTGATTTATGTTAAAAAATAGGAGATGCCAATGAAACGAATTATTTTGAATGTAACCGTCCACGAAACAACTTAGTGATTTTTTGTAAAGTTTAAAATTAACCTATACTTCTAGAAAAATAAAAACGAAATGAAAAATGCAAAGTGAAGCTGTTTTTATTTTCATAAAAATATGCCAATTATCTCAAAAGATATTTTAAAGATTTTTTGGTTACACCTTTTGATCGATGAAATTAACAAAAATTTATAGAACAAAAACAATTCCCGTTTTTTGCAGCAAGCGAAAAAAGAAAATTTAAGAATGACAAATACATTATTATCAGTCATTCTAAAGCATATTAAAAATAGCGTGGTTCTATTCTATACAGATCATTCTCGCTTGGTGGCCGAAAGAAACAACGACACTTATATGTCAAAGTTAGAAGGTTCCAGATCTTTTCAACATGGGTTGACCAGTAAATGCTTCGATTTTTCTTCGCCCGACAGCGAAAAAGTTAACGACATGAAGTCGGAAGAACTTTTCGGTGTAAAATGTTTATTGATCTTAAAGTAAGTCGATATTTTGCGAAGTTGAAAATAACTGAATTTCGTTATAGAAACCCTATCACTGAACGAAAGGAGATATAGTGGAAAAGAGATACGTTTAACTGCTGAAAGTTTTTATAAACTAAGTTAAGTCTTTTATAGATATGTTTCGTATCTGAATTTAAAATATGGCTCGATGTGGTTTTTGGTTGAATAGTTACAATACAATTTCCTAGATTTTTGATATATTTTGAAAATAAATTCTTCAGTTGCTCATTAAAATTCGAGAAATCACAAGCGAAATGTAAATGTTTCTAAGTTTCCATTGTATTCATATAATTTTGATTTTCTTCTAAAAAATTTCTGGTATAGATTGGAGTAAGAATATACAAACCGTTAACATCACTGTTCACTGTATTTTTTTTTAATTTTATTTTTTTAGTGAAATTGTCGTACTTGTCTAAATATATAAACCGAAATACAATTTTTCAATAAAAATTTCATTTTATTTTCTTCTCAAATAAATATTTTCAAAATTCTTGAAGTCTGTTAATCATTTCCAATAACATGAATTAAAATCATTTCTAAGTTTGATAGTCCACCATCCAATAGGAAATTTCAAGAATTGTTGCAGCACTAAATTCTTAAAGATTTTATTACACTTGTAGCTACTTTCTCTATGACCATTTTAAATCTATTTGATTTCTGGAAATAAATTTAAGAATTTTTTTCTGTATGATCATTCTTAATAAATTAAGATTTTATGAAAATAAATTTTAATACATCGATGTATCAAATAAACACAGTATTTGATATTTAAATCAGATAAAAAAATTCACCCAAAAAATGAATGTGAAAAATGTACGGAACTATTCAGCATTTAAAATTCAGAGATAAGTCGCAAATGTTCTATACATATTTACAGTCTTAGACTCAGAGTACACAATTCAGTTTAATGATTTATCTGTTAATATTACTCATTCACACTAACATTAAGTAATATATACGTAAACACATCGATATTCGCATCATAGGTTTCTGAATTAAACAATATTCAGAATAATTATTATTTTAGAATTGTTAGGATTATTTATTAAATTCATTCCCCAAAGAAAAATCACTTTCTATGCATGAATAATAGTTTTAACCCTCTCATGCGGAGCGAGGCACTCCGGGGGGGGGGTCTAAAAATTTCCCCTTAACAGCGACGAAGGCCAGTCTGAGGTGGTTGGCTTCTTTTGAGGGACGGTGATATTCTGAGCTTAGGAGATAAGCGCAGTACGGGGTCCAATTATCCTTCCCAACCACAGCCTATTTCCGTGCGTCTTAAGGGAAGTTTATGGCAGGGGGTGGGGTGGGTGGATAAGTGACCACCCTGGTTGGAAAAGTCCAAATCATGTCGTATACTCACAAAAAGGCTCGGTTTTAAATTGGCTAGTAGAAAAAAGTCGCCTAGGGATTAAAGACTTAATTAATAATAATTAACTTTCATGGAACGTTCTCTAAGTTTTTTTAAATGCTTCATAATATCATAAGTCATCCAAAAATTTTCCTTGTTGTTTGCAGTCTAGTAAATATAAGTAGTAAGTGACTTTAACAAATATATTTTAAAAACATCAGATTCCATGTCAGTTGAATTATCTCACTACAAGATTGTTTATCACTCGCATAAATCAAACACAAGATTCATTTTCCAGTTCATCTTATTGAAGAGACTCGATGCTTAATTTTTATCGGCTTATTATGTTACATGTGTAAAATTCTGACACGTTGCTTAGTTTATTTTTTAAAAATAATTTTAACGAATTTCATTCGAAAAACTATTAGAACTATTTTAACGGCAGATAACTTGTTTTCTAATTCCGAACTTGCGAAAAGTTTTTAACAGAGTTAGAAACTAATTTATGTCGAAACAATTCATTTAAATAAAAGCGAATAAGTCGAAGAATTTTTTCCACATAAGAAGCGAGAAGTAAAGTTATAAAGATTTGGCTTCCAATTTGCCGCTACGCTTGTTTCATAATTATTTAGAATGTATTTTTCAGTATCCATTGACGAAGCGGCAAAAAAGCCTGAAAATGTTACATTTTATAACATTACAAAAGGAGTTGACAGTCTAGAACAGCTATGCCGGAGAAAAGGATGTCTCAAGAAATACTTGCCATTTGATTATGGTTCTTTTCTTTCAATATTTTAAACATTTCTACTATTAACGTTGTTGTGACTGGCATACACAATAATATCAATAAGGATATAATAAGATATGATGCCATCGAAAATTTCTGCTGGAAAATTATTATACTTCAAATCTTAAGCAAAACTGCCCAATGGTAGCAATCTAGTGGAATTAAGAAAAGAGCAAATCTTATGGTGGGTATCAACGGTGCATGACAAAAAATAACAAAGTCAATGAGTAATAAAGGTAGATTCAAACTAACTGTGTTCTAACTGTGGAAGAAATAGAATAAACCTACTAAAATATATAACCAAATATGCTACTTTTTGGCCTCTGGTCAGCATTTCAAAGTAAGTATATGCAAAGTATGGGAATTTTTGATAGTATTTTGAGATATCTATAAAAATATCAAAAATAATCACCTAAAATTATTGTTGCATCTTGCATTTCTTAGATTTTTATTCTTTAATTTGTAGGAAAAAAGTAAGAGAAAATAGAGTACAGATGTACCCCACGAGCCCATAGAAGTGTTAATAAACTATATTCTCGAAAAACACCATGTCGGTCCCATCAATTAAAATTTTTCAAATATGAGTAAAATGATTGGGTCATGTCGAAACTAATTCTAAGAGAATCGAGTTATTTTGCCCTACCATACCTTTCAGTTTCTTTTCTTGAGCACCAGTCGGAAACATAAGTGAAACCACTATTTGAGATTAATTAAATTTATGCTCAATCCGGAAAGTAAGGACTAATGGACTAAAAGTATTCTCAATTAAATGGATTCAACTAATTGAATTGTAAAGCAAGATTTTTAGGCACATCTTTCTGGAGTTTGATAAGCAGAAAGAATAAAATTAATTACAAATGCTTTAAAGAGTGCAAGCTGGTGAACATATTACATATACCTGGTTTTGCAGATTACATCAATTACTTATGATTACAATTAATTATATTTACAATCAATTAATACATCGATATATAATAACTTATGTAGTTACTTCATAATCTCTCTCCATGTTCTAGATATATTTTCTTTTCTATAACTAATGGAAAGCTCATATAAATTTTTCGTACGAATGCGGGTTTTGCGAAATTTCATATAATATTAGGAAAAAAAAGATTTCGGAACATTATTGGAAAGATTATTTTAAAGGAAACGGACTATATCGATTCATAGATAACATTTTACTTTAATTTTCCACTCATTATTTATTCCATTATCAAACCAAGACTTTTCAAACTTTTTCTGAAATATTTCAGGTTTGTTAGGATAGATGAGAAAAATGGCGCATCTGGATTGCATATTTGTATCTTTCTTTTATATTTTGTGGATTTTTTTTATTTTTCTCTGTATAATTTGATATTTGCATATTTTAAATATGGGTAAAAAAATTCCGAAAGCACGTTTCGATAAAGGTAGATATGCCTTCTCTCCAAAACAGAGGTCAGATCCCCAGTAGCATTGTAGTTGTGGAGTTGAGATGTTGAGCATAAACGCTAAAAATTTTGCTGCTGACAACTTGAGACACATGTCGATTCAAGCCAGGAGTCTTATGATTATAATGTCATTATTAGAAAAAATAGCTGGATTTATATAAATATTATATTAATAAGAGTAATTCCTATTTAATTTTAATTTTTTATGTATTAGAAAAGTTATAAAGGTATGCCCAGTTTCCTCACAAAACTGATTAGGGGAAATCGAACACTGGAGATCACGTCATAGGTATGGCCTAATTAATATGAATTATTAATTTTGTATTCTTTATTCTGTGAAACATCTCTGCTTTTCATATCGAAGAACTAATTAAGGATTAATTTAATTAATTCTTAATTAGAAGAAGAAATTTAGCATAAGATAAACTTTTAATATTTAGAAATAAATAATCAATGAGGAAGAATAAAAGGAGAGAGGGAGAATGAAAAAAAGGACTAAAAAAAGAAGGCTCATGTTATACTTGTAAAGAAGAATAAAGAAGTTTAAACCAACACTATGGAAGCAAGAAAAAAAGCCTTCAGTTTCGTCTAATTCTAGCTCTGTCAGTCATTAAAACTTCAGCACTAGCGAAAAAAGTGGGGTTAAACATGTCGAATTTGAACATGTACTTTTAATACTAATTAAATTAATTCAAAACTGTTAGAAATATCCTGGAAAAATATTTATAAAATATGGGGAAAATAATAAAGTAAAATAAGAAATTATGTACGTAGGTAGCAAGAGAAGACAGTTTTTAAATAATGATTATGAAATAGTTAAGTTTTTCCCATCTCTTAAACGGACTAAACAAATAAGGTTATAATAGATTTCATATTTACCTTTCTTATAAAAACTTTAAACTTACGTCATTTGTCTAAGGAAATTAAGTTTTCGAAATAATGTTCATGATTAACTCGTTTAGGATATGTTAGAACATTATCATATTTCTCAATCTTCACACATTAAGTATTATGATTTTCCTATTACGGCTTGTTTCTGAGCTCCAAAGTTAATTTCGTTTTCCTGTCCATAACAAATTATTCCCAATAATTTATTTAGCTTACTTGCTAGCATTTATTGGAAGTCATTTAATGTGCTGATTTTAGTGTTTTCAAAAGTTTTACAGAAGTTATCATCAAAAGTTATTTTCTCTGATATTTTGCACACAAATACACACACGGGTGTAATTATGTGCTCTTACACAAAATAAATAGAAAAGGATAATATAAGATTAAATAACTTCTTCATCAAAAGCCAAATGAGTGAATCTGAGTCACTATCAGCCTACTACTGAAATAGACGGCTCAATCCCTGTAACATCCTGTCCAACTACAATAAATATATTTTAAAAATTTGCTTTGAATCCATGAAACGAGTACTTAAATGATGTTAAATAATAAAAGAACACCCCAGATATTTAAATAATTTTTATTCCTTACCTTTTCTAAGCTTTAAAAGTTGGGATCTCCATTTGCCCCGACAACATGGTGATCCGCGTACCTGTGACTACATATTTATAAATTAATTTTTACACTTGAACCGATGTTTTGTGCCAAAAAATCTTTACACATAAGATTGAAGAGTAAAGTGTTCTTAGAAATTTGATATATTTCAATTGTATATATGAAAAAGGAACAACTTACTGGCAGAATCGTTGCAACTCAAAATCAGTTTATGTTTTAAAATCCATACCCACTCACACCGAATTACCTCACTTCAATATTCTTTAAATATTCACATTCTATGTGCTTTTCTAAATTGCAAAAAATAGGAAAGAACTGAACAGCTAACTTAGTTTACGATACTCTCTATCGTAATTTAACAGAAAATTTATATTAAAAGGGATTTTCTTAATCGTAAGTCTCTAAAATCTTCAAAATGCTTCAGATCTCTTATTCAATTAAAGGAAATTTCATAGTTTTCACAAACAATTCCAGTTTTATTTTCAGGAACAAAGTTAATTAAACATTTTGTAAACCATGTTTACTTTTCAGAAAATAAACATGTGATTGTCAGCACTTCGAAGAGACAAAATTTCTACATCCCTTGCTTTTTCTTTCTGTATTTTCCTTACCTTGTTAGCTAATCTTTTAACACGCTTTGCCTTCGACAATTTGTCGGCGATCGAATGGACATCATGAGGAGGTGTGACAGATGAAGCAAGTTTTGTGAATGTACTTTGGGGTCATCAATCAACTTAATCTTTTCGATAGACAGCTGTTTTTGGACGGCAACAACTTTTGGAAACCTATCAACTCACGCATCGTGGCAGCCGGATAATGGATTAATTTCCAATAAGTGCATTTTGATAGCGCTCACGTCTGATTTACCCAGGCATTCATAAGTGGAGCCTATAAACCGTACAGAAATGACCGAAATCTTCATATTCAAATTTCTAAATATAATAATAACAGAATCCCTTAAGCGTATAGCGTTATTAATAAACCGACATAGCGTTATTAATAAACCAACGCATTTAATAAAAATATCACCGATGATTTCTAAGGATATGAAGTACAATCAAAATCTTTAGATTTTTCATGCAGATCGTATAGGTCCCACTCAACCCTTAAATTCATAGTGTAGCATATCTTCAACATATAAAAAAACTGTGTTGAGTTGTTATTTGGTGGAATTTCAATTTAGTAATCTATATTTTTTTTTCTACAACAGTATGTTTTTAGAAGGATCATTGCACCTTTCCCTCCAATAGATGGTTTTAATGCTAGTTTTTAATTAATTTGGCTGGAAATAACATATAACATCAGAACATAACATTAAAAACAGAATAAAAAATCATGCACTTAAGGGTGGGCACCTCAAATATGGGGGTGAGAACCTGCCATATAAGTAAGCATAGTCTCGCTTCCTGGTTGTATATAGTAATGGTGGTGTGGATCTTAGAGCTCATCTTCGAAGATGCTCGTATCCCTGTAAATGAGGGGTTCGTCGCAGGAGGTGCTCATAAAGGGGACAATATTGCGGGGGCCTCAGTGCCCGATTTGCTGTTGTGGCGGCTGGTCTTTCAGATGTACTGTACGGCAGAGGCTTGGGCAAGTTGTTCTGCATCACAATAAAGATCATATAGATCTTTAATCAGAGTTTTCTATACAGGATCGTTATAATTAAACTCTGCCTATTCGAAAGGCTCTGGAACCAATCGTAAGGCTCCGAAAGAAACACAATTTCAAAAGTATGTAGTACAAGTGAGTCTGTGAAAACCGAAGAAGAAATAAAGAACACGAAAAAAAATATTATTTAAAAGTTGTATTGCGTCATTTCCCTGTGCAACTTTTGTAGATTTCCTTTTATTATTGAATCAAAATTGATTAGTTCATTTAAAAATTATTTTAATTTAACTAAAAATGCTACCGAAATTTAATTCTGAACGCATAGTCTTCTTTCGTTCAAAATACGTTTTTTTCTCCTTCTTTTTCAAAATTTCTAGGCCCCAGTACAAGTGATGTTTTCCCTGAAAACCGAAATTTTGCGCAATTTCTTGAAAGAAATTATAATAAAAGGCGTCTTAAGTTTGTTCTATGTCCTTGTCTTATTTCTTTTCACTGATTCAATATGTTTAGCTCTTACGAAACTATAGGAGTTACAACGAAAATAATAAAAAACATGAGGAAGCAAATAATTTATCCCTTTTTTAGTAAAACTAACACATTACATTAAATTAAAAAGTTTACATCTATCTTAAAGATATGGTTACGTAGATATTTAACCAGATACATTTGAATTGTTTCAAGAACAAGGAGAGCGAAACAACAGAATTAAGAAAAACCGAATTTTAATACAGCCGCAAGACAAAAATTTATTTACTGCAACAGGAAAATAAAATAAAAGCACAATAGTTTCAATAAATAATTAATGCTTCAAATAGTGTGTGTACACATATAATTCTTACGAATAGAGGAAATATACTGCTTACTGGAGAGGGAATTCTGTCAGAATTATGCATTCTGAATCACTCCTTTCTCTAGTAAGCCCAATTTTCCCCCCTTTTTTAAAATTTGATTCCCATAAAGGGTAAGAGGGAAAAATTGTTTTCTTAATTTATTTACTTACGATACATGTATTTGAAATAAATTCATTCTTACGTAAAGGACTAAACTAAATGTGAAAGCTACGATTGTTGTTTGAATAAGAAACTCTGAAAGCAAATATGCACATTTTATCACTGGATGGCTTCATCTCTAGTAAAAGTACATGTAAAACACTTTACCAATTTAAAGGATAATGTACTGAACTACTGATGAAAAAAACCAAGTCTGTTTTCCCGTCTTCTACCTTGCTATTTCTATAACATTAGAATAGCACATTTTATTTATAAAAACCTATATTTATTACAAAGTACAAAGTTATATTAAGGAGTTTATAGTGGTCAACTAACGATTTCTATTTAACTTATTAACTTATTATTATTGTATTTTAAATACAAATGATATATTAACCATATTATAAAGCAATATACTATAAAATATTCTGCCTATTTCCTTATAATTTATAGCATGTTGAGAGTTTTTTTAATGTGTTTTTGCTCAATATAAATTTAAATTATATTAAATTATTTCAATCTATTTTATAAAATACCTTACTAAAGAATTTTTTTATTCAAAAGAATTGTATGAATATGCAAACAAGATAAATTTAATTTATGTTTTTACCTGAATAGCATAGAATAAATTTAGGGAAAAAATTGTTGGGGAACTGGAAAATTAAATTTTATCAACTTTTGTAAGCTGTCTTTAGTGAATGAAGCATTCTAGATTGCTTGAAAATTGAAAGTTTTTTCCGGCAACAGAAGAATGCTCTATTATTTTTGCAAAAATTCTAAAGAATTTTGAAAATAAATGAAAAGGATGTTAATCAATAGAATACAATATCAGGTTTAAAATTTTTATTATTCCTGCTTCTTATAGATACCGTATGAATGATTTCTTTCTTCATAAACTCATCTTTATTATCTTGTTGACGTATAATCACTGATTAATGTTTATTCTAGAAGAAATGTTCGAGACTTTTCTAGAGTATTTTGAGCATTTTCCCCTTTTTATCTTTTGCTAAAAATTTGATGAATGAAATGTTCTTGTTCATTATTTATGTCAGAGCGCAGTTTTCATTCTTTAGACAAGTCTTTTCTTGAGGAAAGAAAATGTTATCTGAAGAAATTACTATATATAGGATATTTTTCTTACGCAAATATGAATTAATAGTTCCATGACAAAGAAAAGGTTGGAAGTAAAATATCTATTAAGAATTCTTATTCAGCTGCTCGATAGGCCAAGCTTCTCCAGTGAGGGAATAATACGAAGTCTTTTCTTTTTTATTTATTCCATAAAAAAAGTAGGTAAAATTACATAAAAATGTCCTAAATCAAAAACAATACATTCTTGAAAATTTTATTTTAATTTTAAGATATGATAGATAATACTGTTACAAAGCTGTAATGTCGCTTTCCTGCCATATTAGTCTTACGGTTGGGAAGATAAAAAGTTTACAGAGGTTCTTACAAGTTATTAAAGAGGTCAAACCAATGGCCCCTGAACTGACGGTTCTCGAATATGTTTGAATTCTGGTCCTATCTCTTCTGAAGATGGAGATATGGGGACCGTCGAGATATTTCTATATGACGTCACATCCGGGTATAAATACCGAGCTACTCAGATGCCTGAATAATCTTTTTGGAGTCGTGTTCACATTGAGATTTCGTCAGTTACGCTGAGCGATATAGTCAGTGATGTTTCTGTTATTAGTGATTTGCTGCCTACTTGTGTTTCTAATTTGAGCAAATGCTGTTCTTTTCGTGCTACATGTGCTTCGAGTTTTCTGAAATATTCGTTGAATAAAGCACCATTTTCAATTAACCAACTTGTGCCCTGCTTTCACCGTACACCCACCGGGCAATTTTCGTAAAAGTATTGAGCTCTAAATGCATTGCAGTATATGTATTAAATTTAAAAAAATTAATTCTTAGAAAATTGATTTGCACTTTACTGAAGGTAAGAACTGAATTTCTTACTTCGTTTGATTTTGCCAGCATTGAAGTTTCTAGCGTAAGTACAACAAAATCATAAAGGAATAAAACAAAAAATTATTCGATAAATTTATTTAAAATTGGATACTAAAAATTTCTATTTCTCTGTTTCATTTGCATATAAAATTCAGAGTTTTTATCAAAACTTTTTCGGTAGTTTCTATAATGGGGAACAGCTAGAGATAAAAATATATTCGCAGCCACTTCAAGGAAATTTAAAAAAATAGAATATTTCCGATTCATAACGCATGCCTTCAGTATATGCGTTAGGTATAGACGTAACGCATATAGTGAAGCAAAGTGTTCAGTTTGGTGAAAAGTAACTTCTAATAAAATTATCTTATAATAGTATGTTTAACAAATTGTTTTTTCTTACCTACACTTAAGAAAATAAATTAAAAATCAAAATAAACCTTCGTGGTAATGAATTATTACTTTCTACACTTCAAGCAGTTTTTCAAAACATAAAGTACAGTACTGTATCAGACCGATTGCAGAAAAATGTCATTTTTCGCATTTTAATTGCAAAATTGAATTTAAAGAATCAGAGCTGCTTCTTATTTAAGAATTTTTAAATCATTTTTAGTGAATTAAATTTTTTGTTGTGAAACTGAAATAAAGTGACTGAGTGAGTGATTGGAGTTTTATGGCACAAGGGCCAGAATTGACCAAGCTGCACCAAACATTTGTTTAGATTTGTGTCAAACTATGTAAAAATTAGGGCAAGATAAAAATGTGGAACTAATGCATATAAAAATAGTGTAAATATTAAAAAATGTGAAAAGTGCTTAAATGAGAGGATAAAAGCCAATTGATTTTAGAAAGGCAAAAGGTGAACATGAGGAGTCTTTCCAAGTAAATCGGTTAAGGAAATAGCACTAGATTGAAAGTAACGTAACCGTAGATAATTAATATTGGGGCATTCAGAAAGCATGTGGAAGATTGACATAGTGCAATTGCACTGGGTACACATTGGTACCTGTTCTTCTATCAGCAGATGACGATGGGTGTATCGAGTGTGACCCACTCGTAACCTAGTGATAATTGTATCCTCTTTTCTATTAGTTAGAGTAGGCCAAGGTTCCACAACTGGCTTAATTGAGCGAAGTTTATTCACTGACTGGGAGTTCCAGTGGTTTGCCCATATTGAGTGCAAGGTGAGATTAATGTAGTGTTTAAAATCTTTTAAAGGAATAGGATTGACAAGGACTGCAGATACATTTTTCGCGGCTGTATCAGCTATTTCATTGCCGGAAATGCCAACATGAGAGGGTACCCAGCAAAGAAGAATCGAGAATCCCTTGCACACAAGGCGGTCATGCAAATATAAAATGCTAAAAGCTAGTGGATGACTGTGATGGTGCAATGAAGACAAAGCTTGAAGAACGGTGAGTGAGTCAGAGTAGAAACTATAGTTATCTGCAGGGTAGTTTGATATATCTGATAATGACTGGAGAATAGCCATTATTTCAGCTGTAAAAATAGAACATGAGGGATAAAGTTGAAATGAAAGTGTCGAGTCAATAAAAACAAATGCAAATGAAGTTGGAGTAGTGCTTTTTGAACCATCTGTAAAAACTGGAATGAAATGTTGGTGAAGTTCACGATGATGTGCAAAAAGCTGTAAATAAATGTCACTAGCTGTGCTAGTCTTGTCATAGTTTTCAAATGGATTTAAAAATTTCAGTCCGTGAGGAATTCAGGGTGTTAAAAGAATAACTGGATTTGGTAAAAGCTGTGCAGTATGTAAATTGATATCGTGGAGATAAAACTAGCAGCTCTCGTAAAAAACAAGGAGACCACAGATGGTCTATCATCCTGGAGACGCTGAAGGAAGCGACTTTGCTTGTAGTTAAAATCTGGATGATTCGGGTTTGTTGATATTTTAGAAAAGTAATGAAGGTTGAGCATTTGACGTCTGTGTTCAAGTGATGGTTCATGGCACTCGACGTACTGGAGAGATGCGAAACGCACCACTACAAGGTCGGAGAGCAGAATGATGAATTGTGTTAAATTTCTGTAAGACACTCTGTCGGGCTGATCCATAAATAGTGCAACCGTAATCAATTTTAGACAGTATGGTTGCCCTGTAGACCCGGAGAAGAGAGAGGCGGGATGCTCCTCAAGATGTATTAGAAAGCACCTTAAAAATATTGAGCTCTCTATCTGATTTTTTCTGCAATTGTAGCACATGAGGTTTGAAAGTAAGTTTTTTGTCAAAAATGATACCTAGAAATTTTACTTCCCTTACCACGTTTATAACCTGACCATATAGCTTGATTTCTGGTTCGGGATGAAGACGTCGCTTACGACAAAAATGTGCACGTGATGTTTTAGATGTGGAAAATGTAAACCCGTTTAAAATAGACCATTGTGTTAATTTGTTCACTGCAATTTGCAATTGTCTTTCAATAAAAGCCATGTTATCTCCTGAACAAGAAATATACAGGTCATCAACATATAAAAAGGATTGAATGGAAAGTTGTAAATGTTTAAAAATGCTATTTATTTTCAAAGCGAAAAGCGTAATACTTAGAACACTACCTTGTGGGACACCTTCTTCCTGAATGAAGAGATCAGACAACTGATAGCCTACTTTCACTCTAAACTATCTTAAGCGTAAAATGTTTTGAATAAAAATGGGAAGATTTCCCCTCAAATTGCATTTGAATAGGTCTTGTAGAATACCGTACCTCCAAGCTCGGTCGTAGGCTTTTTTTATGTCGAAAAATATTGCTACCAAGTTCTGTCTTTTAAGAAAAATAGTTCTGATGTCTGTTTCCAAGGCCAGTAAGTTATCAATAGTGTATCTGCCTGGTCGAAAACCACTTTGGAAATGGCTTAAAACTTTGATGTGTTCTAGATAGCAAACCAAGCGTCTGTTCACCATCTTCTCCATAAGTTTGCAAAGGCAATTAGTGCCTTAATAAAGAAATGGATACTAAATAATCTTATGCTTTCACTTCGAAGATACTCGTTCTTCAACTTTTTAGTATATAAAATCCTTTTCTGTTTTGCATTTCATTTTTGCGCTGATTTTACACATTATTATAGGAAATTATTTGAGGATTCTGGAATTTCAGTTATTACTGCATCCCCTATGCGTATGCAAAAGAGCTGAAAGTTATTTTAGAATTATTCAAAAAGTTAATTGTATGAATAGTTGGTCCAAGCATATAAATTGTGAAAAAAGAAAACGGAACTGGTCACTTACTTCACTTAATAAGACTATATACACTGACGGTTCCAATAATTATGCAATTTCAGTATAAATATTATTGCTACAGCCTTTCATCTAGCTGTCCAGGTTTAGTGTTTAATGCTCAGCCAGTAGTTCAGGATTTTAATATAATTATTCGTTTCTCTTCTTTCTTTTTCTCTCTGTGATCCACCATATACATTAGGCTTTAGTAAATGTCGTAGATGAAAACTGCAACAGAAGATTCAAAACGCGAAAATCACCAAAATGCAATTTTATTAAGAAGCACGAAACTTATTCCATCGCAATCATTTGTAGTAAATAAGAAAGCTCTTCTGAAATATACTCCAAAATGAAAAGATATTGGTTAAATATTCCATCTTAATCTACTCGAATAAGATTCTTTCGAAATAGATTTGTTACTTTTGAATGATAATGTTAATTATAAATGTTAAAAAAGTTAGAAATCCAAAAAAGCTGCTTTTGCATAGCTTCTACACAACTTCTGAAATCCTCTTTGGTGCAATCACTTTATGAAAATGGCAAATCTTTTTTCTTTCTTTTAAAAAAGTAACAGAAACCTAGATCTTGAATGAAATCTATCTTCAGAAATAAATTTAATATCCGATAGCCAATGACTGTCATTGAATTTCAATCCTCTCTTATTTAAAGAACTGATTGGAAAATCTCATTCCCGAATATTTTAGTTTCTTGTTAAAGCAAGTGTAATAAATAGAAAAGAAAAGAAAAGGAAAAATTTGCTTATCACAATATAAAATAAAGAAAGGAAATTTGAGGATAATCTGAGCAAGTTTTACTGCCTTAACTTAATTTTGATCCAGAATAATCATTTTTACAGCTGCTTCAACAAACAGACTAGCTGAGCTAGCAGAGTTTTACAGTTGCCACTCCAGAGGCTGAAATGGGAAATCAAAGTATGAATTGTTTTCCGAAGGTCTTTATCGTGTCAGGGAGCATTTCGTTTGACGTATTATATTTGCTTGGCATACTGAACAATATGATGTTTTATATCTCATCTTCTCAGAAAACCACATATCATGAAAAATTCATTGCCTTTTTCGAAACGCAAAAAATGTTCAGAGTGACGAATAATTCATGTTTTCTATGTTATCTTGTATATTTTTGTTTTGCTGTCTCCATTTTTGTTCTGCAGTCTATATTCTTTTAGCGAAAGGTAAAAAAATTTTAAGTAGAAGCTAGTAATGCTTTATTACTTATGTGAACTAATTGCTAAACGTTTCATTTTAATTGAAATGTGCTACCGCAAAACTATGATTATAATTTTTTACGAAACAGAAGATTTAACTTAAGAGTGTATGAATTAGCCACGAAGAAATGGTGTAAGAATTGAATACTGACGAAACTGAAAACGAATTGTATTGGTGGTCTCGCATAGCATAAAAGCCACCAGAAAATAACAGTAATTAAATATAATGTTCTTTGCTACTACTCTGAAATAGTAGAATAAGTGAACTCTGAATAAATGACTCTATATATTTTATGATACTTGCCTGAAGAAAAGCAAGAACTTCTGAAATAAACATCGGCATATTTGAAGATAATGTCTAATTTGTTTCTTTGCCTTATGAAATGTCTTTACTTTAAGTGTTTATTTCAGACGTTGCATCTATTTTATTTTAACCCTCTGAGCGTTTCACACGTATTTCTACGTCGACCTTGGACTATCCCATAAGCGGGAAACACGCATTTCAACGTGTGGTCAGAGACACGCCGAAAGCGGTCAGCCCGGATATTTACGTCTCTTGTGAACTGTCTCTAAAGTGCGAGAAACGTATTTTTCCGAATTTCTTCCCCCTTCCTTGGTTTGACATTTTGATTGATTAGCTGGGTAGGGTAGCGGTCGACACAATGAGTGCAGATAAGAATGTACTTACTGCAAATTAGAGATACCACAGGATCCAAGACCCCACACCCCCTTTGGCGTGGGGCATTTTAACGCTATCTGCATTGAGGTCTTCTTTCAGAAAGAAGGTCAGTTTTGGATTTTTTTTCTAGTTGTGTGTGTCCGAATTTGGATTCTGTATAAGTTCGGTTTAATATTTGTCAGCCTGGATTGAAATTGTATTATGTTTCAAGTGTTTTCCCTGTAATACACTTATGTTATATAAGATTTTATTTCAATGCATCAATGTTTTGATCAAATTGTTAAGTAAAATAGATTTTGTTGCCCAATCTCTTTCAATACCCCATTCAAGCATAGAAAAATTTGAGAAGCCATGGGTGATAAGAAAAGAGGGGGTTGTTTATTTCGTAATATAACATTGATTTGAAAAAAAATAACTTTAAGGTTTAGGTGTGATTTTTTAAAACTATAGCAGTTTTTTTTTATAGATGAGTTTTCTATATTACACTTCTTAGAATTTCTTTTAAATTCGTCAAAATGAAATAAATTCCGAAAAAAAACAATTATTTTTTCAAATAATTATTATTCAATTTATTTTTTGCTCACTTTGAACAAACATTGAAACAAATGTTAAAGAAAATGGATGAAAATTTTATTTTTTATGTTTTAAAATATTGTATTTTTGTTAGAGAAAATTTTGGTTTACATGGAAACGTAAAGAATTATATCAACTAAATTTAACGTTTGAGTGATCTTAACAGACTTTTAGTTATCTTATTAAGAGTCTCATAACATCTGCAGTTTAAGTTTATTTCAATAGTCAGTGAAAATGTTTATTTCTTTTTTAAAATGTAAGAACACAAAACCATTTCTAAGAAAATATCAATGCTTACTTCAATGATACTGTATTTATGCACTAGTTCCTTGAGCGTTATAGTTTTGCTGATATGCATTCTTCATTAAGTGATCAAATCTAAATGCCTGAATTGCATTGCTTTTGGTAGCTCTTATGCCAATTGCGAGCTGAATTTTAATAAATGCTATTAGACAAGAATCCACTAATATGTGTTACAAACCTATGATGCATCCCGACACGTTATTAACGAGTTTGAAGACAGTACTTCTAATAATAATAGAAGTCTCAGGCATTGAATTATTTCCAAACTCCACCGTCACATGCTAGACAGTGTGTTTTATCACAATATCTTGTGTGTGTGCTGTGATTTGTAAAGTATAATTTTTTTAAATAAAATTCTGATTTATATACAGGTTTTTATTTTCATTCTGAACTTTAATGGATAATAATGAGACTCTTATTTATTTTCCAAGCTGTATGATATATTTGAATTAGATCTATAATTTTATTTTTTAAGAAAAACAGTAAAGTGTCAGTTTTATGTTAGTTAAATTTCCTTTATATTTGGTATAAAAAGGCCCAAAAATGTTTTTGAATATCACACCGATAACGTCCAAGACATTTATAAATTGTGAAAAGGCACTTGATTAATTTCGAATAGGTGTTAAATTTTTCTCCTTATGCTCTGATTTTGCGAAGTTTGCAAAAAATTGTCTGTAGAAAAAAAATTCAATAACACTTTACTTCGTAGCTAGCTCATTTTCGTAAAATTTATAGAAAAAAAGTTTGATCGTTTTTACTTTCTAGTACACGAAGTATACAAAGAGAAAGTATTATAATCGTCGATCGTAAATTTCAACACGAGATTTTGATTCATCTCCACATTTTAGACCTCCCTGAGTCCGAAGAACACAATTTTGGAATTTTGTTTGTGAACACGGTAACTCAAAAACGGTTAAAGCTAGAAAGGCAAAATCTGGTGTATGGACTTTATACAAAATTAGTATATATCAATCAATTTTTGGATAAAGTCCGTAAACGGGAAATTTGTCTGTTAGGGTTCATATGAACACGAAACTCAATAGCTAGATAGATAAAATTTGGTACGCAGTTTCAAAAATTAGGAATGTAGGCCCGTATTAAATTTTGGACGAAATCCCTTGAAACGTTGACTGTCGGTTGGTTTCTGTAATCGCATGCTTGTGAACACTATAATTCCCAAACGCAACGACTTAGATAAATGAAATTTGGTATGTGGTCTTTTAACCTTAATTGCCCAATTTTCGTTTCAATCGGCGTTATAAATAAAGAATTAAATTTAATTTTGAAAAATTCTTTGACTGGATGCTCTACCTGGACTATAGTATCAAAGTTTCAAATTTCAGGTGAATTAAATTTCCGTTTATTATAATATAAAATAATCTCTTGCGTACTAAATAAAGGTTATATGAATAAGCTATTTCTTCCGACATTTAGTGCATTGGTTTTCTAAATGTAATCTTTAGTTTGAGGATTATTAATTCGCCCTCTTAAAAAGCATATATAACTAGTTACAGTACAAAAGGCTTGAAGTATATTGTTTTATTTAAAACATTATTCAGGGGTTAAGAAGGTTATTTATAATCCTTCATGTATATTAATTATTACTGGCTATTTTGGAATATAGATTATTATGTAACTATCTATATAATAAATGTTTATGTGCATACAAAACGGATTACGCCAGTTAAGCTCCGTTTCTATTTGTGATCGGCTCTAAATTTTTTAGTTTTTTGCCTAATACTAAATCAAGAAACAATATGAAAAGTTTTATAGTGCCATCAGAGATTAGTAAAATATATATAAATGACATTGTAGTTAAACCTTAAAATTAAGGAAATAATTTTTACATTCATAGACTAATATGCTGACGTGTAGACTGAAAATAAATTGAAATCAAGAATATAAAAAAGACAACTAATAATATGAAGTACAGCCAATATTTAAAATACAACTATTAATATACATCAAATAAATTGAAGTCACAGACATCTAAAGAATATCAACTTTCATGCAACTTCAATGATGTTCATATTTTTAGAAACTCACGACATGAAAAATAAGTAATATAGCCTTCAATTTTTTGGCCCAACTGTCTGGCATTTGTCTAGTCTAACGGTGTTTATTTTTGTCATGGACACGGGCAATATGCAGAAAGAGGGCTCTCGAAGACATAAAGTGTAATTTTGTCACACGACAGGTGTTATCTCCGAAAGCAGTAAAACCTAGTTTGAATAGGTTCCAAGCTGAATAGAGCGGATTCTTGCGGTTAGTCCGCCCCTCCAAGGGGGTTGCTGACTGTCCACAGTTCAGAGGGGGGAAGAGACTTGATCTGCTGCGCTTTTGGGAAAATCTTCTGTTGGGAGGAAGACACTTTTAAAATAGATAAAGGTTCTGCAGCCGCTCGCTTTTCGAATCGCTTTAGAAAGAAGACCGAACCACTCAGAGGGTTAAAACTGAAAATATATTATAGACAAATACAGTAGAAAGATGTAGTAGAGATTATTTTTCTTACATGTATCATACATGAGTTTAGCTATATTTTCCTGAAGTTGATAATGTGTATGGAAAGAACATAAGCGGTTTCAATAAGCACAACTACTTTCAATAGCTACTTTCTTTTCGTTATATAGTGTTTAGTTTAAGTAGTTTGAATGTAATAAATGTAATTTGGAATTTCCAAAACACTAGGATAAGAATATATATATAAAATATAGAAGGAAAACATTACTTATGCTGCATTTTTTTACAGCTGAACTAACTTAATGATGTGTAAAATTTGCATTTCGAAAAAATCAATTTATGTATTTCTAGAGAATTTGTGAAAATCAATTAAAAAATATTAAATATAAAAAGATATTCGAATTTTTTTATTGAACTCCCTGAAATACCGGCGTTGCTCGGGATCCATATTTTTTCATATACTGGCCTCTTGTTTTTTTTTTCCTTTTTTTCTCCTACAAACATTATCATTATATTTCTCCAACAAACGTAAAACTTCTTTGAAGCTTTCATTGTTGAATAAAAACTTTCAAATATAGCCTTTTTATCACTTTATAACAGTATGGTTTGAATGAAATTACGAGAAAATTCAAAAAAGAGTGTTTATTTTAAACTAAACTAACGTCATTGCATGTTTCAGTATATTTTAAAAGCTACGAAATAAAAAAGCAAGTTAAGTGCATGCTACAAAATAACATCGGAAGTAAGAAGTCTACCTTGACAAAAAAAGAAATATCTCAGCTTTAACAGTGGTAAAAACACGTGAATAAAGGATTTGATGGAACAATACATTCAATTTTATAACAATAAAAGCATTGTTAGAATTTGAGTTTAAAATAAATATTTTAACCTTAATTACAGTTTGAGAAAACATTGTACAGCAATTAAATTAGTATCATTAAAAAGATAATAGCTCTTTAAGATGGTGTAAAACTAATTTTCGTACCATAAGTATTTCAGAAGTTAATAGCGAAAGACTTCTGAAAAGAGATTAATTTTCGTTATTTAATTAAATCTCTTAAGAATGAATTAGTTCTTAAAGTTTAAAATTGCATAGTTGACCTAGAAATGTGCTCTAGAATGTCGTATGCAAATGTCATGGCACTACCGTTAACAGTTTAGGAAGAGTTCTTGAGACTGACAGACAGATCGGCAGACATATATATTTTCTGTTTTATATTACAGATAATTATAATGTTTTCATTATTGTCCAAATAAAATTAGGAAGTTCGGTCTGAGATGTGATATTTTCTAAACGAAGAATATTATATATTCATTGTTAAAGAAATTCCGTTAAATCAATCGTAAATAAATCATAAATAAAATATAAAAATTAAATAAAAATATCGTTTCATATGAAACATTTTAATATAAATCTGTTAACGAAAAATTCTCATAAATGTGTTAGTTCATTAGAGTAATATTAATCTCAAAGAAATTCAGATCATTCAGAAAAAATAAATCTTCCACTGTTTTAAATCTTGAATTTTTATATAAATTTGAAAACTATTGAAACAAAATTTTGTCTAGTATTTAAATAGTACAGCTTAAACTTCATCACATATTAATAATACCAATCAAAGTTATTGTATGATGAAAGATTATTCATACAAAGTTTTGATGTTAATTTTTATCTTTATATTACCATATATTTAAATTAAGCAAAATTACCATGCATTTTCATTTACCTTTCATAAAGCAAGTTGTTTTTGAAAAAAACTAATCACATTTTAAAGAACGCTATGAACGCATTATATCATACTGCATATAAGGACTATAAATCCATCAACAAAAACCATCGAGGAAGTCAGACCCCTTACTGGAGCAAATAAGTAAGTCAATCATACAATTGACGATAATCGTTATTCACCGCAATTGATCAGACTACTACCAGACCCTGTAAAACGCTCAAGATCAAACCAGGCTCAAATCCATAGTAATGTCATTGGTTCAATTAACAACGCTACCGTGACTACGAGTAGGTTGGTCATAAGAATTCACTTATCGTAATTGTGATTCAGAGACCTTTCATTCATCCATCCGTCTGTAGAGCGACTGGATTAAGGAGAGAATGGGTTGTTAAGTAGTATGTTCCTGAATTGTTCCTAATTTGGTGATCAAAAAGTCGAGTCGTCTACTAGACTTTTTGCAAGATACGAGGATAGCCCCTATCTTGAGGATGGTGAAGAGGGTATAAATTAATTTACGAATTTCAAATTATGAAAAATTTGTGTGTTTAAAACTTTGAACCGAAGAGAAAAGCTGCATAAGCTATGCTTTGGTTCAAATGAATTTCGTAAATTCATTGGTAGTTTGTTACAAAAAATATTTTGGCATTGAGAACATTTCATTTTAATATATTTGCTAAGAAATTTTAAAGTACAATGCGGTGTAAGAGTAAAATATAAATTTCGAAATAGAATTGTGTTTTGTAATGTATCCTAGATTATAATTAATATTTTGTTGGTGTGTTAATTAAAAATACGTTATATTAATACGTTACGTTAATAGGACATTTTTCTAGTAATTTTATATTAAAATATTTTTTTGAGTTTAAATTGATTTTAAAAAGGACATTATTTCATCTTATTAGATAACATCAATCAATAACATCAATCATAATCATCATCAATTATCCAATGTTATTTATAATAATTATTTTTAAAATAAGGACAAAAGTGTAGAAATGAAATAAAATAACTTTACTGCTGTAATATAAGTATGTTTTTAAAAACAGTTTGCGTAAATTTATTTATTGATGAGAAATAATGATAATACAACTTAAAATCTTGGCAATGGAAAAATTGCATCTTTTGCTTTTTGAGGTAAATTAATTAAAGTAAAATTATAAAATTTATTTATTGTTCCTTGAGCACAATTTCGGCCCTTTGAGAGTTTGATTAAGAAGCATTTTATTGATTTATAAAGGTTTTCTTGTTAAATTATTTGTATGACAAGATGTGATCAAGTCATTACTATTTGAAATTTCATATTTAGAATACTCTACGCATAGAACAGCCTTTTGGCATTTCAAGAATAATAAAAAGATTCATTTCTGATCTTCCTCATATAGATGTGAAAAGAATGAATGTAGCTTAACTGTCACAATTGTCAATAAATCCAGAATGACACCATATGTCGCTTAAATTATGATTTCAATATCGCTTGACCACAAAGTATAACGATTTTATTTTCTCTCACTAACAGCAAAATGAAGTGTGAAAATGAACGACTCCAGGAGGACTTTTCAATACTCATGATTTTATTGGTCTTGAAGAAATTCACTATGTTTTAGTATCAGAAACAAATGAATTCTCCTTTATAACCCAATTATGTACTTAAAGGTGGTATATATGAAAAGAATAATCATAATTTTTGAAAAAATCGACTTCTTTGAAAGAATACAGAATCTGTGTGAATTTCAAATAATATTTAATGTTACTTTGTGCTAAAAATTCGAAACAGCAATAAAACATATTCGAAGTTCAGCATATTTGGAATCAAAACTTTTTATACTTAGGAAAATGAGAACACTATAGAAAACTGCAGAATATCTTAATTACTTATGAAGTTTGTCTAGTATTTAACATAATGCATTTCCTTTTCGTATAACAAAATGCCAGTAATCTTTGAAGGAATCTACAAATAAATAAATAAATAAATAAAAAAATTCAATAAACTACTAATGATTGATAATGGATTTCATCCAGAAATATTTGGAGAGATACTGATACATTTTTGGTCAAGTGAATAAATTGAGCCAAGTTTGATGTTGGAATTTAGAACTTTCCCAAAACAATAACACTTAGTTAATTTAAACAAAAAGCTCGATATGCTTCTCACTATCTAACTATTGGCAACCATTCTTACAATGTATACCAATTATGTATAACAATTCTTATTAATTTAATATATGTTATGTATAACAATTCTTATTAATTTAATATATGTTATGTATAACAATTCTTATTAATTCAATATATATTATGAATAACAAATCATTTTTAACAGGATGCTTGTGTGGCTTAAACAATTAAAATATATATACCAAATATGAGAAATGAGCTAGATGAAAGGTTAAAAATAAGCAGTAATTATTAATGAGTATAATGCTTTGAGGAAAACAGAAGACTGACATTCTTAATGAAAAAATATTATTTTTTCTCTACTATTACCATATTTTTATTTTATTATTTGAGTATTTTATTTCAATGCACGCCATTAAAAGTAGGGAATTTGCTAAAATTTTTAATTTTATTTTTTCACAAACTAGAAAGTAACAGTGATCCATCACATTTACTATTCTTTTAGACAACATCTTTTTAAAATACCCTTGAGGCAAATCCATGTCAATTTCTTGAAAAAAATTAAAAAATTACAGCAGATGAACTTTAAAAACGTTTAACTTCTTAAATTAAGTACACTGACGAGTGCATTTTTTATGCCACTCCGCATAAAATAACTTTTTTATAGGCTGAGTTTCTCTATGAACATTAACTTTGATTGTTTTATGTTATTTGTTGCTGAAATTTCACTAATCAAATTATTATTAATTTTTACTACAATTAAAAAATTGCTTCACGAATTTTCTTCATAAATACTTTAAAACTATTATCTTTTTTCTATGTGAATGCAGCTTGTGTGGATTAAAATATTCTCTGTGGGTAATTTTTAACGTTAACTTAATGAATTTTCTTTCAATATGTCAAAAGAATTTAATTTTTCTACAATGCAGGAATCTTTTTCTAACAATGTCATTAACATTTGCATTATAAAACTCAATAATTAGAGCTAAAATTAGAATAAAGAAGTTGAAAATATTGTTAATGATAAAAAATAGAGTATCTGAAAAATGAAAGAAACATGCATCGGTTTCTTTCCTGTCCTGTTTCCGATACAAAATTTGATCCTGAGATATAAATGTTTATAAGAAAAGTCACTTTTATTAAACCTTAAATTATAATATCGGTTGATAAGAAATAAATTGTATATTAAAATTTAAAATAGCTATAAAAGGGGGTTGAGCTCCATTACCATCTTCGCCAATGCGTTAGCAATACATTCATTTTCGGTATCTTGAATGTGCATCCATGTGTACAGTTAGAGGGTTTCAAATGCCAGTTGAAGTTTGTCTCTTTTACATCTTCATAACTAAAGTACACAAGACATCACATGCTGTAATACTATCGTTGTAAATACTAGGAACCAAAAACGGTAAGGGAGTATATATTTTAAAATTATACTGCATCTGATGATTATCTTATTTTAGTTTGCCAAAGCACAATCCAGACAAAACACATACCGTTTGTCCTTTTTCACAAGTATTTAACAAAAGAGTTACAAAAATCAGTATTTTCGTAAATGGATATCCCTGTTTAAAATATTTATTATGTATTCCTTCTGAAAGCCATGATTGAGAAACAGAGCCTATGGTATTATTTAGAAATCTTTGACAATTGGAAACTAGTATAATAAATGTAAAGAGATACATTGCAGAAAAAATTTAATTTGTATAATATTAAAATCTTAATTCATAAAAATAACTAAAACTTTAGAAATTCATCCTTATTACTTTGAAAGGAATGCTTTAATTTTCTTCTGAAAATCTTTAATGATGCGTACAACTATGAGTTGAAAATGCAAGTAAATCTTGAGAAAAGTGTCAAGCCCAGACGTTAGATTTCAAATACATGAGTAATAACAAATGTTTACTCGAGATTGTAATTATCTGTATGATTCTTAACAAGCAAACTTCAATGAAATTTAATAGGTGTGTTAGAACTATTTGCATTTTATATTTTCATTAGGTCTGAATATGTAAGAACTACTACTTAGCAGTATTTGTATTTCAGAACAGGCTATAAATTCTAACACTTCTAAATTTTTAAACATAAAATCTTTAAAATACATTGAACTATACATTTCATGCAATAGTTTGATAAATTGTGTGAAATAATGTTTAATTGCACTTACCAATCAACAGTAGCAATATGTGTATTTTTATTAGTCAATTACAGAGATATCTTATACAAATTACAGAGATATCTTATACAAAT